>CM067299.1:73947022-74127022 GCA_034231615.1 Meghimatium bilineatum | reverse complement strand
CTAAGAGCGAAGATCATGTCAGTGGTGGATGGACCAGATCGGAAACAGCACTGTGACTCGGGCAGTATGCGCCCAGCCAACCTATGTAGTCACTTCAAGATTATACATACGAACATCCTGTCACACTTAATATGGATATTGTTCCGTAACGATTACAAACGCCCTTTTAACATATGTTCTTATACAGCGTAACAATGTTTGCGTCTCGGATATCTTGGTGAATTTCGCCCTTTCTGAGCAGTGAATTAAACAGCTTATAGAGAACTATATGGATACATATATTACAAATACACAAACACATAAGTGCGTAAATGCTACATATATACACAGACAAGCAGCCAGACAACTGCGGCAACCACGCATAGTCACACAATAAAAAAACAAATAAGCCCTAAAATACAAGATACACGATTAAGGAAGCATATGCAATGGGCACTTATTCACCACAACTGTTGAAGAAGAAAGTGTGCCCTGACATAGATTTTCTAACCAAAATAGGTCACCATCAGTGATGCCGTGGCCTAAATAAACTTAAGAATAGATGTGATTCGTGGAAAAGAATGCTTGAATGTATTTGCTCTTATCTGTTTATGCAACGTTTCTCAATCTATTTCCCCTAAACCAACCCCTGAAACAATATTAATGTAATATGTATATTATACTATTATATATAATATATATTAAATGTATCGTCCCAGGTCCGTAGATACGCTACTAGTAAGGATGTGGCTTTTATTAAAATATTTTTAAAAGGTCATTCCTCCGTTTTCGTGCGCAATTCCTTCTTTTTAATGAGACATTTGATGACTTTTTAAAAAAAATCGTTAATAGACCATGTCTGTTTTTGTTTTGTTTATATGTGTTATGTACAATTATCAAGCCTATAGATAAGGGGCTGTTGTGTAGGGTGTTAAAACACCCCTTCCCCTTAGCAAATCAAAAAGTGACTTTTAGTACTTGTATTAGGAAGTCAGCTGAAAGTTGGGTAAAATCCGTCCCTTAACTCGTAAGAAGTTATAAATAATAAGTTGATGTAATGATGTCACTATATAGTATATCAAATAAAAAAGAAATAACAATAAATAAAGGAACAATAACTTTTTCAGTGTTACGGTAAAATCGGGGCCTTTGTCAAGAAACACACAACAAACAGAAAACACAGAATTATTAAATTATTGAATTATAAACGAACGTAGATGGTTCCTCACCAAAACCATCTCTATGCAGCGAGATGACAAACATAACATGTATGTTTAGTAGGTGTTTAAACAAAACTTAACTCTTAGTGGCTCGGGAGATATGATCCCGACAATGTATTTTACAGTGTGGAAAAAGAATAAGATAAATCAAGTTAAACTGTTACATGAACAAATGTGTTTGTCAATCTTATTTGTGATGCCACTTTATATAATACATTTTAGTTTTCTAATGTGGCACATGTGATTGTCTTTTGGTATGCATATACTTAATTCGGGGTCGAATTCCGTAAGTCCTAAACGTGTACGGAAACTAAGAATATACAATTATTTAAAACAATTATGATTAACGTGTTTATCACCATTTTTCGCTGACCCCCAAACTTCCTTTCACAGAACCATAAAGTTTTGTAGAAGACAATTTGAGAAACACTGGTTTTCTGTGTAGTTTGTTTAAAATAGCTATAGCGGTTTTTTTTCCAGGAAAGTTGTTGTTTTTACTTTACCATCTGTGAAAACTGTGTAACTATTTTGTCCTTTACTTGGAATCTTTAAATTGGGAAATATCTCTTGTCTGGGACGATATTTGCAAAAATGTCTTCCCTAGACATCTGGTTTACGTGAAAATACCATCTTCGAGCAAGGTTATCTGAAACCATCACTAGAAAAATCTATACCAGCGAAATAGAAACTAAGTTCAAGATGTAAACTCCAGATGATTTATCAATGCAACCAAGAAATGTGCTTCCTGGTCTAGTTATGTGGATGTCAGGGATGCGCACGCTAGCAATGAACAAAAGTTCAACAAGGTTTATTTTCTGCACTAGAAACCCTTTAGCTTTATTAGAAAGATACGCCCATCCAATGATAAGGTTTCTGTTCTATCTCTGTACGCACGCTTATTTATAATTATCAGCTTATTTTTTTTAAATTCCTGAGGAACATATGAATACAACTGCTTTCCTTTTTTGTGTCCCTAAGCCAAACACGGAATTGTTAAATGATACAGATGACAGTAATCTCACATATATTAGATGCATTGATACAAATGACAGTAATCTAAGATTTGTTAGGGCCATGTATACAGATGACAGTAATCTCAGATTTGTTATATGCATTTATAGAGATGCCAGTAATCTCAGATTTGTTAGATACATTGATGCAAATGACAGTAATCTCAGATTTGTTAGAGACATTGATGCAGACGACAGTAATCTCAGATTTGTTGAGGCATTGATACAGATGACACTAATATCAAAATCTGTAATGTCTACTTTTTGTTTTATTCTAAATGTCATTTAAGATCAGGAAACTTTCTACTCTTGTGTAGTCATTTATTGTTTTGTCTCACCACTGTGTTGCCTGGGATTGAAAAATGAGCACAGAATGGCGACACTGTTAAATACCATGCACGCCGTTAGAGTAGACTAAAACGTTTTTGAATGTGAAGTTGTATGTCCTACCTCATGAGGAGCAAAGTAATCAAGAAGCCATATTGAAGTCCAATATGTCAGGCTGAAAGGTGCAGATATCACAACGTGCCTGTAAAAAAAAAAAGACACAATGGCCCGCGTTCTCATGACTATATCCTACTGATTTGCAGGAGATTCAGAACGAACGCTAAAGAAGACGGTGTGCCCATTACAAACATTATGAGAATTGTGTATATAAAGATCGCACTCAGTGCCAGATTTCATAGTAGGCCATGACCCATATGTTGCACGTCTTGTAGAAGTCCAGAACAACGGTTTAATGTAATATTGTTTGATTGTTTGTTTTTCGTTCGCTCCATTGTAACCATCACGGATATCCGTGCGATTTCCGCCGGGAGCGTGATTACGTTGTGCCACCGTTATGCGCCTTGTAGGCCTAGCACATCCGATTTCGGCATGCCTTGACAATTCGGGTGGGCTACCCTTAGCCGGTGACAGCCGCTATATCTGTCTCCAGGCACGCGTAGTGGAGACTCTTCGCCCAACGATTTTTTGCTCTCGTCTGACTCGAACGAGGTGTTCCACTGTCTATGAACTTGCCTCGTGTAATTGGGTGTGCTGTGCCTGTGCCCATTGGGTACTGAACCGTTTCTCATCCGTGAGCCTGGTTCCTTAAGGGGAAGAACTCAACAGAGGAGTTGGACCCTGGCTCTTTAACCCTCTTAGCCGAGGTGTCATTCACCGACATCGTGTACCCCTTGTCCAAGTTCGAGTCTCACACCACGCGTTTGAGAGCAAGGCGTTCTCGAGCTGAGCGTCCTTGTCCCAATAGCGCCTGAGCCCATCAGGTACTGAACCCTTTCTCTCTTCAAGTGTATTTCCGGTGTAGGAAAACCTGACAGTAGAGTTGGGCCAGGGCTAAATCGTTGTCCCTTTTGTGCCTGAGCGTATCAAGTACGGAACCCTTTCTCTTCGCGAGCATATTTCCGGTTTAGGAAGGCTCGACATTAGAGTTGGATTAGGTCTTCTTGCTTTACCAAACGCCAATGAATGGGTCTGGGTCTCTGCCTGTAAAGAACACAGATAACTAGAAGCTCTTCTCGAGCTGACGGAGCTTGTAGTTCCCCTTTCCTATGAACTTTTCATTTTCTATTTGCAGTTCGCGCTGCCCTCTAGCGCTGTTCTGCCCTTTCATTGTTTCATTGTACTCGGTATGAAATCTATTTGTCTCTCGCCATGCATCTACCTTTACGTGCATTTTACATTGGTCGCCCCTCCAATGTTCGGACTGGACTGACTAGCTTCACTGTATGTCGACAGTGTCGCTATATGTGGTGCTGCTGGTGGTGTCGGAGATATTGTCTGTCTCTTGTGCAGTCAAATCTCTTTCCATCTGCTACCTCCACATTCTCGGACACGATCCCCAAATGATTTGGCCAGAATCAGCACGAGCTGCTGTATTTCTGTTTCCAGGGTGCACCGCGTGGAGGTACATTTGGGATCTTGGTTATCTGCTAACCCTGGGTCCGCCTAGAGCAATGCGTTCCCTTTGCACCCCAATGTAATATTGTAAAATCATAATATTTGCTCATTATTATTAGTGAGCGACCCCAACATCTTGGTTGCGTGTGGGCCCTCATCACAAGTTTTAATTCGACACTGATAGTATCGTTTTTACTTACAGTCATGCGCAGCGTCAAATATTCTTCTTCTTTTGCGTTCGTTCTTAAACTACTGCAGATTTGGGGGAAAGTGGTCCGGAGAACAAAGTTCTTCGTATCATTGTTTACAGCTTAGCTACGATGTTTATGATTTTTCGACCTGATATATCCGACTTCAGCATGGCTTCTGTGTCATTTTGAGAGTATGAGATGCTACAGTCAACTCCACCCTAATACCTCATTATTCAAATCTTGCGACATGCACGGATGGTGAAAAATTGTTGCTATTGTTTGCTATCCTTTCAGACCTCGGAAACACACATGCGAGTGTGAGCTCTCATCTCTTTCTTTCACATGTAGATATCAGCAGCGAAGAAAAAACTCTGTAGCAGCAACAAATGTGCTTTTATGATTGATTATGGCTGGATTATTATGGCTGGCTTAATGATGAATGGCTCTTCAATTTGATCTTATTGATCACTAGCTTATCAAGACTTTTTAGTGAATTGCATGGTCCAAGAGATATATTACTGAAGAATTACATGACCCCATGGCTTTACTACTTGAAAATACACTGTGATTCCATTATTAACAGCCTTCATTATTTTTATGACAAAAAATTATAACATGTCCAAATTGGACTATTGGAAACCGCTATTGAAATAAACATATCTCACCATAAGAGGTTGTTGTCATGGGACGTATTCTTTCCAGGTCTTCTCAATGACCTCTTTGAACCCCCCCCCCCCCATCCTCTGTCTTGGGCGATGCGGCTTGAATTTTCTAACGATGTATTCATTTTATTCCTAATGTCGTCAGTCTATCGTCTCCCTGGTCTGTTCCCTCTCTCCCCCTCCCAGGCACTCCGCCCTCCATCACTTGTCTCTCCAAACAGTTCTGTCTCCCCACATGACCAAACAAGCGTAGTCCTCTTTCCGCTATTGTGTTCAGCAACCAATACCCCAGAATCCCCAATGTGTTTATTACATCTGAGTCTCCCTTTCTTTCCCTTCATGACACGCCAAGTATCTATCTATAGCATGCTATCCCAAAGGCGTTGATCTTCTTTGCCGTTGACTTACTTAGGGTCCATGTTTCACAGCCGTATGTTGCAACCGGAAAAATAAAATCTCACAGCATTAACAATCCCGCTTTCACCCTGTTGTCCCTCCATGTGCCCTTCAACCGTACAATTTTACAATATGCCATTGTCAATCTTTTCCCTACTTCCACCAATGCTTACTCCTAAGTATTCGAATCCATCCACACACTCCATCTCGGCACTGTCCACTCTGACCGTCGGCTGTTGTGTTGTTATATCCCTCCATATTATTCGAAAGAAGCACTGCGTCGCCCGCGTAGCGCAGCCCAGGGACCTGGAAGACACCGATGTTTAAAGCGTGACAGTCAGCGCTGTGCATGTCCTCTCCCACATTCCTCACTACATTTTCTGCGTAGATGTTGAACAGGTATAGGGTGAGTTTACATCCCTGCCTTACTCCACATAAGAGGTACTTTTTATATAAAAACAATGGATGGAAATCAAACCCCACAATCGTAAAGGTTTGTGTTCAAATGTTATGTTATGTTATGTTCCTCCAGGGCCATAGGCGGCGCATAGGGCAGAAACCATAGCTTTCCATTTCTGTCTTTGTGTTGCCAGGTCTTTCAATTGTTGCGTGTTGTTTAGGTTCATTGACATGCCTTCTCTATTAATGGTTCTTCGTAGAGTTTCTCTTGGTCTCCCTCTTCCTCTTACTCCAGGTGGCACCCAATATAGTGATTGCTGGGGAATTCTTAGGCTGTTCATTCTGAGAACATGGCCGATGTAAGTGTTCAAATGGTCATTATATATATATATATATATATATATATATATATATATATATATATATATATATATATATATATATATATATATATATATATATATATATATATATATATCGAAGGTAAAGTTAAAAATCTATCATAAGCATGCCCTAGTGATGGCTATGACAAAACGACTCTTATTACTACAGTTAAAACCTTATCCACATTCTTGAACAGCCAAATATGGAGCAAAACAAAAGTTTATTTAAACAAGTTTTATTCCCGATATCATGCATATATCACATCCGAGTGTATCAACCGTTTTCGGTAATGCTAGGAACTTGACCACTTGAACTTGCTGTTAAGGCTCAGCTAATGTTTTTCTCCACCAAATAATTAAAACGTGGGTTGGTTCTGTGGTAGACGGACTAGTGGGCCAGTCTTACAGATACATCTCGCTTGTGGTTTGAAAGCCGATAGTCCACTTTGTGACGGAGATGTGGTATGTCCGAATGTGGTTGATGAGTCATATGTGAGCATGTAATTTACTTCCATATCTACGAGAATTTCTTCGTTTGCAATAGTTCTGAAGCCCTTGCAGATTAGTAGGATGTTATCCGAAGAACGGAATGCGATGTGCCATTTTCGGTCTAACACATCAGACTTCAGCATAGCTTCGGAGTCACTGACCATCGAATGGGATGGGGAAGCCAATTTCACTGCCAAAACTTCCTTACTTGACTTTTACAACGTGAATGACTGGTATCATTGTCGCTATTCATTGCTCCATTTTCGGACCACTGCAACACACGGGCGACTCTAAACCCAGGTAGGAGGAGTCTGTGAGATATTGATCATTTTTATCTAAACAGACGGGGGAGGAGTCTGTAAGACATTGATCATTGTTCTTGAAACCTATGGGGGAGACATATTGAGCATTGTTTACTAAACCCATGTGGGAGAAATCTGTGAGAACGAGCATCGTTCTCTAAACACGTGTATAAGGAGTCTGTGAGACCGAGCATTGTTCTCTAAACCAGTGTGGGAGGAGTCTGAAACATTGAGCATTGTTCTCTAAAGCAATGTGGGAGGAGTCTGTGAGATATTGAGCATTGTTCTCCTAGATAACGCTTTTCTTACCTAATTTCATATTGCATATTTATCTGTGTTACTGTGGTCTACACCTATTTATTGGATTTACTCTTGAATTGTAGTTATTATACATCTTAGAGAGTAGTGTACAAGATGGACAATATGGATTTTGAAATTAAATGAGTATTTTTTTTACCTGCTTCAATCCTAAGGAATTACGAGTGTTGAAGCTATTATTTCATCTGTTAATTTGTTTTGGAAGGAGCGAGAGTTTTTCCCCAGACTTTTCTTTTATATAAAGAAGACTCCAACATTTAGCCGTATGCAATGCTTTGAGAAGCAGCTTTCTACCCAGGGGCAGTCTATGTGTGCATATCGAAGACTTATTCTGCTATTTTGTATGTAGATATCTAATCACATGACAGCGACTGGGTATAAACGAAGAGGAAAACCCGGATATTTTCAGTATTATCGGAAATCGTTTTGACAAGATTCCATGAACCTCCACGACTCATATATTCTATGGTTATGCTCCCTTGTATAACCAGGAAAAGACTCGATCGAGGGATATTTGACTCAACACGAGAAGACTGTAGTCGTGTGCCCATCAACCAGGCTATTATGCTAGTCGCTCTTTAAGTGCTCTCTGAAGTGTTAAGTTTGCCATCCTAGTTCAAGATTGTCAGTGTATGGCTTATTTTACTGTGGATCTTAGTTCGAAGATCGCTATTATATAAGTTCCTGATTTAAGTAGTTAGTTTAAAGGGGTTTTTTCGGACAATGATTATTTAGTTCCTAGTAGCATGTTATATATAATTCTTTTGGATAAGTATATTTATATTACTAGTGTAATACTAATGTTGCAGCTTTTTAAAGCAGAAAAAACCCGAACATCACGTAACTCAACCTAGATATATGACATTATTTCAGCAAAATTAACAAAAAATGTTAATAAAGTAATAAATATAGGTACTTAGATATTGTGGGATATTCTTTTTTTAAAAAATACAAAAATGATAACTTTTACATTCCGAATTCGGATGTGTCGGGTCATTGGCGGAAATAATACGGTACAACGCATTTTCCTTCTCTGGGCTACGTCATGCTGAAAATCTAGTGGGATCATTGTTCTACTATAAGAGATATAAAGTAGAAGTTTGAGATTAGACACTGAAGAAGAAGAAGAATTTTTAAATATAGAGTAACAGCTAAATTCGCGAGATTATAATAAAAGAATATTATTACAAATGCTGCAAAATTTTCAACAAAAGACAACAATGAATTTTCTGGACGGATGTTGCTTACCGATAATTAAAGGGCTCATATTGAATATAAACATATAGAAAGATGACGCACCTGGGAGTGTTACACAACGCTGTCATGCAGAAAAAAGTAGTATGTTTTACCAGCGACCCTCTGAAACTACCAGCACAATACCCTAAGACAGCGTTCTCAACTAATTAAGAATCAGAAGGATCACAGCCAAAATATAATCGGTAGTGCTCGTGAGCACATTTTAACTCGCGCGACGCGAGCACATGTCCTTTAAGAGCATCAAGGTGCTCGCGAGCACCAGGTTGAAAGCACCTCCCCTACGACATATACAAGGGTGCACCAATCGGTTTACTCGTAGCACAATGACGCCCGCTCATAACCAGTAACAATCAACAAGTAATCATAACAGGTAAACATTTAGAAAACAATGAACTAAGAATATATACAATACTTGACCTCGTAACGTTGTGGCAATAGCACAAACGTATTACGATACTTAGCATAGTACTTCGTGGAGTTACATGTTCTAATTTTTAGCCGATATGTCTCGTGATGATGATTACTATAGTGTGACCATCAAATCCCAAGAGCAGCGATGGGATCAATAAGGCATTAATCCAAAAAAAGAGAACGGAAGGAGCTTAGTACTCAGACGTGTGTCTCGACTGAAAGATGGAGAAGATTGACAAAAGTAAGAGTCCTTCATGCCACGTGAAGGACTTCAAGTGTTAGAATAACCTCTCCTCCACAGACCATGCTGTATATAATTGTATGAAATTCTACCTTATGTATATTTTCAAGGATGAGAAGCAGACAAAATATAGCAGTTAAGAATATATTGTGGCCTGCCAATGTACATTTTTGGTTATGACGTAAGCAATTATAATTTTGGGAGAGAGATTAACGATTGCATCGTTCAACATAAGAACTTATTTTGACAGAAGTAATTTTTGTATGTTTATATTTATATAATTAGTTGGTCAAATTCTATTTATGCTCGCTCCAGTGTATTTTTTCTTTAAAGAAAGCTCATAATTTAAACAAGGAAGTCAGCCAGACAAGATCAAATGTATAATAATATTAAGACCCATAACCAATATTTCCTCTAATTTTCTTGTCACGTGAGCAAATCATTTATCGTTCACTACAGACCTCCAGTATAGCACCCAGCTAAGTAGATTTTTATTTTATTTTATTTTCATTCCATCTTATCACTTTATCATTTTCACTCCATCTGTTCTTTTACTTTTTCCCTGAGCGTTGCTCTCCTTATCTTACCACTTTTGTCTTTCTCATATATTTTCCCCTGTCATGCTGGGCTGGACCCCCTGTGCTTCTCTGGTCTTCTTTTCACTTCTTTTCTACAAATCACCACCATACCATGTGAGTGCCTGTATTTAAAATTTATTGTCTGTGGTCTTTTGTTCGTCCTGATGAAGGCTTTTTAGTCGAAACGTCGTCTGTCTCTGTGTCTCGTTGCTAGGTTGTTTTATTTACTTATATTAGTAACACTTTAATATATTTATGTTTATTTTTGAATTTACACTGTGTTACCCAAGTCCGTAGGGGACCACTTAGCACAGTGGTTAGCACACTGGCTTCGCACATAGTAGTCTGGTTAATTCTACAGTTGAGAAGGAACTGTTTTTCAGAGTACAACGGCTCCTGGATCGACTCAGCCGTAATTTGGTACCGAATTAATCCGGATAGTAAAGACTGAGAAGGAGAAGAGATGGCTACCGCCCTCATATGGCTAGGTCACTGAAATGTGAGATCGCTAACATCTCACATTCCTACGGCGTTAATGAATTTCATGAATGGAAGACATCGTCTGAAAAAAAATATGTCACACAATATGATGAACTGGAAGTAAAAACTTTGCTTTTTTAAACCACAGAAGGCTTTTCCACTTCCAGTTTTGATGAATGTTACATGACACTGGCGTTCTATCATTTATTACTGACATGTAGTATCTGGTATTTAAAAAGAGATAAAGCTCCGATGTCGGGTAACAACTCGAAACTGGAAATTGGGGGAGCTGGGGAAGTACAAGGTAAATATCAAAATGAACAGAAATATATATAGAGCAAGGTGTTACCAATATTTGTCAATAAAACAACCTAGCAGCAATGTTGCTTGGTCCGGTATGTAAAAACGATCAAAGAAGATTTATAGGCACACTTTAAATTAGATATTGAAGACAACAGATTTATTTTGTTAATTATTGAGTCAACTGATACTGCATATCTAAACCCCCCCCCCCCCAAAAAAAAACAACAAACAAGGACTCCGTGCAAATAATCATAAAGAGCAATTACTACCCTAAATGACTTAAATGACATGTCGTGTGAAAGGAAATGTAATTTTAAATAATCGCATAAATTGGTAGACCCTAAATAAAAAATTCATAATTTCTGTTTAAAAAAATCATGTTTTTTCCTCATAAATTTAGAAAAATGTTTCATAACAGTTTAATAAGTGTATAAAAACAGCAATGTTGACTTCAACTTTTGTCACAACTCTCCCTCCTCCTTATTTGAAAATGTGTAAACTTTTTAAGTCAACCCCCCCCCCTTCCAATTAGTGACGCAATTTGTGAACAGTCACACAAGATGAAAGCTTATTTTTCATAATAGGCCTAATATTAGTCTAACAAAAACTGAATATAGGACCGTAGTAATGGGAAAGGTTGTCTAAATAGGCCATTGTCCCGGATTCATTGCAGCTCCCTCTTTTTCATTAGATTTTGAATAACCTTTCCGCAAGAGATGGTTTGTCACTCACCTCTTAGCTAAGTTCCTGTACTAAAAGTCATGTTTTAAATTTCGAAAAGGCTTTCTCTTATTTGAAATCCGTCACCTCCTATCAACAAACCTGACTGAATAAAAAGGAAAAAAAATTGGTAAAAATTTGCTGTTAGTAGCATTTCAGTAGCAAGTCCTAAAAAAGTCAGTTTTATTGGAATTTTAGTAGTTTTCCCCCCACATATTTGACCATTTTTAGCCATTTTCCATAGATAAGTAGAATCAGTCTCAACCATTTGGCAACACTGGACTTTTACGACAACAATATTCTGTGACGTATCATACATTCATCACAAAACATTGTTCATCTATTTGTATTATCGTGTGATAATTATTTGACATTCGATCATTCGTGTTTTGGATTGTATTTCTCATTTGAAATATAAGCCCTAGGTAGACATTCGTTTTGCTAGTAGTAAGGTATCATTAAACTCATCGTGACCTTTGCGTACTTTTTTAAAGTTAGAATTGGAATACGTATTCTTATTCAACTTCAACTATTGTCTATTTTCAACTTATTGATAATGATTCTATTCGCTAAAACCCTGTGGCTGTGTTACTTTGTATAAATAATTGTTGCCTTTCAGCGTCAGGGGTAGAAGAGTTTTCTGGAGACGACCTTCTTGTGTGCTGAGTATATATTTGTCGCCTCTTTTATTTATCAGTGGTCTATCGTTTTCGTTGTCGGTGTTCTAGGTCTGCCTTCACTGTCTGATGGTTGTCTGCTGATGTATGCAAACTAACCATGTGGGCCACCATTTGATCTGTTGTCTCTTAATATATTCCAAGATTGGGGGGGGGGGGGTGATGCCTGTTTTTTGTCGCATGTCCTCATTTCTCACTTTCTCTTAGCGATATTCCTTGTATTCTGTGTAAGCATGCCATTTCAGCTGTTACAAGTTTGTTTTGTGCTGTAGTTGTCCATGTTTGGCTTGGTAGCACAGCGTTGTAATAATAATTGTTTTGAATCCTGTTATTATGGTGTCTAAATCTACATTTTTCTTTCTGAAGATTGGCGTAATTTGCCCTATGGCTTGGGATGCTGTACTACATCGACTGTCTATTTCTTTGCTGCTCTGCGGTCTGTTATTATATTACTTCCTAGGTAAATTGTGAATTCTGTCACCTGGTTAAGTCTGTTGTTTCTTTCTGTTCTTCCTATCTTCATTACTTCGGTCTTTCTATATTTATCTTCATGTTAAAGGTATGGTATGTTTGATCTAATCTATCTGTCTTTGTAGTTCATCTTCTGATGATGCCACTAGTGCTTAGTCATCTGCAAATATAAATAATCAAATAGTCGAAGGGTGTCTGACAAAGTGGAGGGTGCCGCTGTAACTGAACAAACAAATGGTTAAGCAAAATAAATTAAACAGGTTATAGTATAGTATTATCCGCCGAAGACGGATGTGTCGGGCCATTGGCGCAAATAAAACGGCGACACAACGCACTACCATTCTTTGGATGACATCCTGCTGGAAATCTAGTAGGACCATGGTCCTACAAGAGAGATCCAGCGGGAGTTTGAGAATGAACGCTGAAGAAGAAGAAGAAGTATAGTATTATAGTATTGTATCATTTTAATAATTTTATAATCATTTTCTTATAATGTAGGCCTAGAAGTAACATGGTCATACATTTAAATTGTGTTGTTTAAAAATTGTATTATAATTTAAATAATTAGGCCTATAGTTAGGGGGTCTATACTACGAGGTTGAATACATGCTTTTTCAAAGATACCCTCCTATTATTTACTTTTTGTAGTTTATTACTGTCCCTTTAAAAGGAAAAAATGAAGTTAATATCTTCCCATTTAAGAATATATTACATTGTTAGTTCTGTATATTTTTAATGACTATGCAAGGAAGATGTTGATAGATCATCATTACACTCTCAACACATCCTAGACAGAGGTTCTCTGGTCACCTATTTATTTTTCAGCCAAGATTTTCTCTACAATATGTCTTGCACACATCATCATGTATCTCACTGAACCAACTTTTCCCATACTTTTCATTGGCAGGTAATGCAATGTAGGTCTATAAACACTGTTGCACCAGAAAGGGAAAATTAGAAATACAGGACAATGAAGTTTTTGTGAATCACAGGAGGCACACAGGTAAAGACAGAAATTGATATTTCATCCAGGAAAGAACATAACTAAGCATATGATATATAGCAACATTACAATACTCAATGAAGACACAAAAAGTGATTTCTAGTACTCACCACATTCTATGTAGTATTATTAATGAGGTTCGTTGGTCAAAACATTGATTTGTGTGAGTTTTTCTGTGTACTACCAGTCATTCATAAAAATTCATTACCCCATGTTTCCAATTTTCACTTGTCAGATCACAGTTTTGCTGAAGTTTACATTTTACTGTTTTTTCAACAAAAAAACATCCCCTATACAATTAATTTTTATTGCAGTAGTGTGTCACTGATGCAAATTTGTGTAATGGTCTTATAAATTTTGGTCCATGTGATGGCTTTTTGATCTACTCTTTATCGATTTCAGAACTGCCAATGGCTCTTTTAATAATTGATAGTGGGCATCTGTGGCAGTCAACCTTCATTACAGAGATGGCACTGATGATGACTGTTGCTATGTTGATAGTGATGCAAGAAAGTGGCAGAAAGGTTAAACATGATTAACCATGGTTAGATTTGAATTTGGTGACCACCATATAAGTACGAGAATCAGTTCTCTTGTACAGCTTGTCTACTATACTAGTGATATGGTTACAGAGACTCATCATTCAGTGGAAGCGATAGAACACTGAACGTATTAGAAAATCATATGTGTAGGGCCGTTGGAGAAAATAAACAATGACACAACACATTCCCATTCTCTGGACTACATCCTGCTGTAAAACTAGTCTTGCTATAATGGAGATCTGGTGGAAGCTTTAGAATGGACAAAATCAATTATTGTTACTTCTAAGTGATACTTTCAAGCTTGTCATTGGACTATACTTGACTACATATTTAAGAGGCATAATTATTTTCCTGAATGTTCTTTGAATTGAATCAAACCCTGGACTTTTGAGATGATAAGTCAATTTCATATTTTCATGTCAATTTGACTCCCTAAGTCTGTTTTATTGATCATAAAGTATTCTATTTTATCCTAGATTCCAGGAAAGAAAAGAAAGGATTCAATGGACTGATCTAGTTTAATTTTCCTGCATACTTGTCACATCAGTTTATCATGTTAGAGGTTACTGCTAATCTTCCAAGAGGTCCTGTGTTTTTGGCTGGGGAAACTTTGTGTTGTGATGTAACCTTTACCAACACATCTAACGATAGCCAGTAAGTAATGAATTATTTTTGTGAAACTGTAGTGTAAGTATCAATGTGAATGAAAAGGTGATTATTTTTTTGATATCATGATCTCTGATTAGGAAATCAATGTCATCTTGTTGTGCTATGGAAATCATCTAGGAAGTCAAAATTATGCAATTTGGTACAGGATGATGATGTCATGTAATCATTAGAATTAAATATGGTGGATTACAATGTTATTTTCAACATTATAAAACATTATTGGAAGAAAGAACTGAATTCATCTATAGCATACCTTGAAATTGGCGGTGTGGAAGGAGATGGAGCAATTAGTGATAATACTGCAAGGACATGGTTTCAAAGAATTAAGTTTAGAGGCACCAATATTGAAATTAATCGAAGTCCTGGTTTTGATTTCTATTAATCACAGGTGTTGAAGCTCTGCAACAAGCTGTTGTAGACAAGATTTGTGCCAGTACTAGATGCCTGTAAGGGAAGTACAATTGTTTTAAACATGAGAAATCATTGCTGCCATATGATGTATTGTGCACCCTATAGCCAACACTTATCAACAGAAAGAGGAACCTTCTCCATCAAGTCAACATGCCAGTTTACACCTCCATAGTGGTCCATAGAAAACTCAATGGAATTGGAGGGAATCCTAATTTTACCCCCTCTCCCTACAGTTCCAATTTCTCACCATTATTTACATTCTTTTTTTTTCCACTTGAAGTATACTTTCCTTAAGAGTAGACATTCAATTCAGTTATAGTTTAAGCAAGTATGAGAGACTTCTTGACCTTGAAGTATACTTGATGATACTACCAGACTTCTTATATTGGCAGATCAATGACAGAAGAATCTATAATGGTGGGACATCTATAATGGTGGGATGTATTTTAAGTGAAGTAACCTTGTATGTTTTTTTGTATATCACTTAATGTTTTATCTGTAAACATGGGACAAAATTTTGACTTGTCATATGAATATCATCACCAAATATATATAAATGTTTGATTATTTAGTTATTTTGGAATCTATAAATTAAGGTTTTAATTTTGTTGGTTTTTAAATTTTAAGGGTATTAAAAACATATTGAGGTTAGGTATGTGTTTAAAAAATAGCACCCAACTTTCAATCATGTCTAAATGGGTTGACATAGCATAAGTTAGTGGTAAAGCACAGATGACATAATATTTTTCTTTGGTGGTTTTGTTCTGTGTAGAATGCAAATTATTCAAGGAATGCACGATTTATTAAAATGAAGAAATGCATATAGTAAATTTAAAAAAACAATCAACATAATACCATTTCATTTGAACAGTTTGCAATAGATTGTCATAATTCGTAATAATCTGTTATGATTAAAATTATTGGATATGTTTACAATTTTTAGCAGAAGTGAAACAAAATAATGATGTAAATATTATTAGTACTCACTTGAATGAACCACAACTTATTCTTCGTAAACTTATGTAGACACATTTTCAATCAAGTGTTATTTTAGGAACATGTACCTGATGTTAATTCTAAGAACAGTCTTAGGTTTCTGAAAAACCTTATAATAAAACCTTCTTGTTCTATTGTTAGGTCAGGATTGGAAGTGTTAGCCTGGTCAAGTGTCCAAATCATCTGTCAGTGCACAGTAAGTGAGTCCCGTGTTCAGCTGCCTCAGGAAAATGTGCTGTCAACTGAAGAAGCCTCAACAACTGGTTGTGACACATCATTTGTTCCAAATAGAGGTAATTATATATGTTAATCTAAGGGACATTTGCATAAATTGCTTACTAGAATTTCTCCACTTTGTTTGATGTAGTTATAGCTGTCAACAATTCCAGATGGTCTGTATTTGGTACAGAAAATACTCACCTTTCATTGAATATGACCATATTGAGTTTTAGTATTTTCTTTTATTGAATTATACAGACTCATTCAACACAAATTTGGGTTATATTACATAATTTTGGAATACTTTGGGATGAAATACAGAATGATCCTTCTGGAAGTTGACAGGTATGCAAGTTGATGTCTGCTAGCTAATATTATGCAACTTTTACTTTAAGTCTCAGCAAGCAAACTTGTTACTGCTATATCATGCAGCATGAAAGTAGATCATATTTGTGTTGTTATAATTGTCTAGTTGTCAACTTTGATGACAGTATGGTTAATGATATAGTATAATAGTCTCAATGTGCATGAAGTAGCTAAAGTTTCAATGTGTAAAGACGTTGTGCTGTGTACATTGAGCAGGATTGATAATACTTACTGTAACAACTACAACAAAATTATAATCTGACATAAATTTACATTTCACAGGTGTTGCAATTTGATGTATACGTAGTGTCCAAAAGTTGAACTTTCGTTAAAAAACAATGTATTATACAGGATATCTTTAAATTGCTGGTATTATCATCTAGTTACTTTAGGAAACATCATCAGAAGCTTAATTTCTCATGTTGGACTAAATGTGTTGCTTAGGTTGTGATGCTAGGAGCATATCCTATTCAATATGTGATGTAGTGATAAATGCAGCATTTATTTACTGTAATGATTTTCTAGGCAATATGTATGTTCAGTAGGTTGCAATTTATTTCTGACATGTCGGAAGAGCAGTGATAATGATCCTACGACTAACTAATTGCTTATTTTCTAGTTATACTAGTGAGAATTCGTTTACGAGGAGAAACCCTAAAGGAAATGTAACAATATTTATTGACAACCGCCCCTTGCTGTGACGCCGTAGTTAGGCTTTGCTAATATATCTAGATGTCCGTGGTTGATCATTATATCCTGAGTAGGATATGCTACCAACTTTATTAATCCTCATATAAAACATTGGAGACATTTTATTTGTTTAATCGAAACAGAAATTTGAAATATAGTGCCATGTATTAATGCTGGTTCTGGATTGTGGCATGCATGTGTGCAGCGACCCATGATTGGTCTCAGTTTCAGACTATACAATGCGTGCCTGTGACAGTTAGGGTACCAGGTTCAAATCCTGCCACAGACATTTGTGCATCTGAATTGTTCAGAAAGCAATGACAAACTACTGACCATATTTATATTGCCTAGAAATCACAATATTCAAAAAATGCAGGGTTGATGGTGACATCCTAAATAGGATATGCTACCCAATTTAAATCTTTCATGAATTCTGTGTTTCTAGAAGTCACTATATTCTGTGGAATGAAGTTATTCTCTAACTGCACGATGGCACTGTCCATGATCACAGAACAAACCTAATTGGGATTATTTGCTCATCTGAATTAGCTTTGTTATGCAAATGTGGATAGTGCCATTCTTTACTTGTTATATTGTCAAGTTATATTGTGTTCTTAATAAAAAAAATTTGCTCATATATTAATTTGTGTGTATTTTCCTGTGTGCTTCCAGTGATTAACAAATCTTCATTACCCTGTTCTAATTCCTACCTGTCAGGTTTTTTGGTTAAAAGCCAGACCATTATAATATGGGATATTTTCCAAAAAGGAATCAATTGTTAGTTCTATCAGTTATTTAAAGAATGTTAAAAGTCTCTTTGAAAGGTAAATTATATGGTCTTCAGGTTTTTCCAGAGTGGACATACGTTCTCCTCTAAAACCAGGTCACTCCCATTTCTATTATTTTCTTTACATATGCAGTAGTACCTCCAGCCCCATTGTTTTCAATTTCTAGCTAATCTATGACTGTTGTGATTAAGTCAGTCCTGTCTCTTCATTGTACTGTGTTGTTAGCATTAGAGTACAGAATTATACTTCCTGCCGAAAACGGATGTGTCGTGCCATTGGTGCATATAAAACGGTGATACAATGCATTTCCATTATCTGGTCTACATCCTGCTGGAAATCTAGTAGGACAATGGTCCTGCTACAAGGGAGATCCAGTGGGAGTTTGAGAATGAACGCTGAAGAAGAAGAAGAATTATACTTTGTTATAAACATTCTCCAATTCAATAATCACAGCAGTAATTTTCTGGTTTAATTGATATCCATATTAGAGATGATATGCTGTCATCAATATGTGATGTATGCTAATACATTTTGTGTAACAGCATGGGGTTGTTTGTTTGGTTTTAATTGTATTTGTAGATAAGTAATATTAAAATCAAACAAGCAATATTTACTGTTTTATTAATAGTTATTCTTATAATTTTTATGTTGACATTTTATTTGACAATTAATTGAACATTACATGTTTCATGACCATATATGCTACCAATAATATTTACTTATCATTTAGCTCATGGAAAGAACTTTCCTAATAGTATCATCACAGGTCAGAATATTTCATTGATATAAAAATGGGGTTGGCCTCCGCTATTTCCACATTAAATTCCGTTATATTGAATGAAAATATTTATGCAGAATGGGAACCAATCCTCTGCTTTCTCAAGGCTTTAATTGTTTATTTTTTATAATTTATAAAAGTATATGTGTGCTTTCCTACAACTTGCCACTCCCATTTATAAATTTCATTCCGTTTTGTTATTGTATTTGTGTTACTAAATTATCTGATTCTTGATTATACTTTCTTAAGGTAAAATGCATAGTAATTTAGTAGAATGTATAATGTCAGATTGTGAAAGATAAAATATATATTTATTCTTAACATTGTAAAAATATTAATGAAATATACATGAATGAAAATGATCTTAACATTATTTTGTTAACAGTATAAAGGATCTCTTTCTTTCTTTACTTAGCTTCAAATTAAATACTTGCTTATCATTTGGTTAGTTCTAGTACAAATTATGATACTCTATGCTGATTAAACATCTTTACTAATAAAGTATAGTCTGTCTTATAAATTGGATCAGATTGTTTAATACATTTTGGTATCAATTTATATTTATTACTTCCATTTAAAAAAATGTAATTAAATACAGCTTTTACTTGTTAAAGATTTGCTGTCAGTGTTTATCTTAGTTGTTATGCTTATATCTAAAGAAATTACTATTAAAGAAATGAAAAATATGTGAAACCACTCTCTATATACTTGACATTATTTAATACATTATCACAACACATCATGTGCTGGCACTATCATGTGCTGGCACTATCATGTGCTGGCACTATCATGTGCTGGCACTATTTGTATTTTTAATGAAAGTCAAATGCCTTCTTTGATGATGAAGGTCATGATGGCGATGTAAACAGTATAGAGATTGACACAAGAACAAAGACACTTTTCAAAATCAGACTGAGGTGAAAGAAATTTTCAATAAGAATGAACAGAATAGTGTACAACATAAGAGTTACTCTCAGTCTACTGTATATTGAATATTCACACGACAAAGATCATATGCAGTTGTCGCTTTGTTTGGTACATGAGTCATAGCACATTCTCCTATCTCATGTCAGATTACACTAAACACCAACTGCAATGGAAGCACACAAGCAACACAGTACTTTCACTTTGTAAATACACTTTCATCTATTTCGACCCTAGTATTTGATCCACCTATAACGACTGGATTGTTGATCAACACTTGTACAGATTTCATGAATATTATGTTTCATCGTACAGTTATAGCAGTACTAAAATCTTATTCAGATTCACAGTAATGTAAGAACACAATGATTCTCTAAATCTCAAATGCGTATTTTGAAGCCATGTGCAAATGTGAAGCAAACAATTTTTTGTACACTGATAGCAAATCCATTTGTCACATCTGTCTCTAAGATTCATTTGCATCACATGTCTATTTGAACAAACATGAATACAGTGTAAAATTACACGTTCCTGAAGAGATTTCGCACACAAAGTTTTAGTTTCATTGAACAATTGTAATTTATTTTTGTAAACAAACACATTAGTGGGACATTCTAGCATACAAATCTCTAAAGATGCGATCTGGGCTTGTGTGTGTATAACGTATATAACCATACCGCAAACACACAACTTATGGAGACTTGTATGGTCATTTATCCAGTTTAGACACATTCAAGTAAAAAAGTAGTCATTAACCTTAAATTGTTAGAAATTACTTATATATTGGTATGATTTTTTAAAACTTTATATGTTTAAAAATTACATGTAGATTGGTTTTATATTTTAACTTTATATTGTTAGAAATTACATTTAAGCTGGATAGTATTTTAATGGGATGCAAAGAATTTTGCACTGGTCTCATGCAACTCCTTGGGTTAACAGATAGCCAAGACCCTAAAAGACACCTCTTGGGACACTCTGGAAACAAGTAGTTTTGAAACGCATGTGAATACCTAGCCAAAATCTTTAGTATTATGTCCGGGTAGTGCAGCCTGAGATTGAATGAAAATTGATTATATGTTATAAATTATATGTCTCAATGGTACTTTTTGTAGCAGTCAAAATGCTATTGCAGCACAGTGTAAAACGGCGGATGGCCTGGACTACTGGTCTGTCATGTCCCAAAGCTCATGAAAGTACCAGTAAGGGTAGTGAGCATGTCTCCAAAGAATTAATAACATTGTATTTAGTACTGAACATTGCAAAGGTAGCATAGTGCTAGAGGACAGTGCCCTCTACAGTTGAGAAGGTGAAGTACGGAAGCATAATGAAGTTTGTTCATAGTCAGGAACAAGCATATAGTTTTCTTCTGACAGATTGTAGAAAAACTATAGGCAGAAAATCATGTGTTGTCCTATTCTGCAGAAAATATGTCTCACGATGTTGGTGAGTGAGATAAGAGAGTGAATCAACCCTAATTGATCTCTACTGTAGAGTGTTTCCTATACTGAAGCCAGGCTCCCAGATGAAGAGGGTTAAGTATCTAAGAGTACAGAGGACAATGGAAAATCTGATTACATGAGTAGTAATTTGTAGTTGAACTACTCATACGAGATAGACGTAGCTGACCCAAATCCAAATCATTGCTTACCGTTTCTCTCCCAGAGATTTATTTTGGACTATAATAAGTCCAAGGGCACAGTATGTGATAAACTATCATGGCTAAGAGAAAGCTGCAAATTTGTTGCTTTGCAACAGCTAGGAAGGTTGCCTGTCATAGATTAGGAAATCTCATATAAATCAAAAGTATGCTAGGCCTATGTGGTGCAAATTAAACGGAAACACAAAGCACTTCACATTCACCTGCAGAAAAAAAAAATTCATGTTGGTTATTTGAGAGTGGATGCAAAAGAAGATGGAAAGTATTGTAACTTTATATTGCTATGAATTACATATATGAACTAGCATAGTATATTAGCTGCAGAACTATTTGAGACAGTACTAGAAGACAGTGGAAAGCAAGTGGCCAATAGGAAGACAATGCTATAAATAGAAAACAAATATAAATAGCCATCTGTCAAAATGTATTATCATTAGAAGAGGCAGAATTGATTGAATATGCTGCATGGCAGATCATTGATAACAAGATACTTGTCCTTAGCCTGAAATATAATACAAATATATGGTATCTGAGAAAATTGGGTATCCCTGTATATCAAGTGTATTATTTTATCTTCTTCCCTTCTTCAAGTGTATACCACATCTTCAGTTTGCTTGTTCATATCCCCAGCTTGTGTCTAATATGAAAAATATGGTTTAATGTGCATGAAACAACTTCCCTCCCATTAGTTCTGGTATTTCTGTCATTTAATTATTCCATGTTGGAAATAAAACTATGTATTATTATTTTGTTCAGTCTTTCATTTTTTATTTATTGTTTGAAGTTTCATTGATTTATTTGCATGTGTACAGTTATGTATTAATTGATTGCAATTATGTAATGTTTAGACTAACACATTTGCAAACATATTCAATAAAGAAGTGTGCTAACACTGATAAATATATTGAAGAACACAGTGAAACTGTTTGCATCAGTACCAATATTCAATATATTCATCAAAATTCAATATTGAGGTATTTTTACTCTTGATCTCTGATAAGCCACTAAAACATACACTTCACCCGTCGTGCTGGCAAGTTGATAAATTCTCAATTTTTAGAGTAACTTCAAAATATGTTATTGCAGGATAAGAAAACTTGTATGAAGGTAAAGTCTTTTTCCACAATGATCTTACAACTATGAAATAGGTTTGTGAGTGTATCTAGATATATTCAGGGACAATTGTTTCCTTAATGGTTGGTTGGTTGGTTGCTGATCCAGCGGTCAATGGGCTTATTTGTCACCCCAATGCCAATGTGTGATATGTGTTTGTGAGCTGATGTTTTGGTCCATGTAAGGTGTTTCAGTTATCTGGCCCTGGAGGGAGAAGCATTTTCTTGATGTCATCCAGTGCTGGACATTCAAAAAGGTGGTGGTCAACAGTTTCATAGGGAAGTGTGCACAGCCGCCACTCTGGAGTGTGTTGTGGTTGTATTCTGTTCAGGTGATTGTTAAGCTGTACATGTTGTGTGCCCAGTCAGAAGATGATACTCTAGTCTTTCCTATCCAGGAGGTTAATGTCTTTAGGATCTGGACTGGTCATATATTTATAGATTTCCCTCCCAGTGTTTCCCATGGCTCATTTGTTCATCCCGTTTTCTTTGTTCACAGATTTCAGCATCATTTAAACTGTATGCATGGTTGTTTGTGTATATGGCTGTTCTTGTTGAGCTCCCATCTTTGCTAAGTCTGTCTGCCTTGTCATTGTCAGGTGTGTTTGAGTGGCTAGGAATCCACTGCATAACAATGATTTCATAAGATATAAGCATCTGACTGGCATGGCATATTTCAACCAGCTCAGACTTACAATGTCCATCACATTCTAATACTTGAAGAGTGGACATAGAATCTGTAAAAATAACTTTTTGTTTTACTTTTGATGGAAAAGCATCAAATATTGTCTCCATGTGGTACAAGGCAACTTCTAGTGCTATTTCGGCTTCATCGTTAGAACATATCACAGTCATCAAACAACCCATCAAATATTTTGGCTGGATATTTTATATAGACACCATAACCTGCTTTGAAAGCAGACCCATCAGTCTATCTATCTATCTATTCACTAAACCCTTTGTTGCCTTTCAGTGACCAAATCCACACTTAAACAAATGTAGTTTGATCTCTGGTGTTCAGTTACATAATTTTATTTGCTGTTGTTTAGTACATTTGTTTGCAGAGTTATTTAATTGTATGTTTGCTTGTTTTCTATAGTGTATTTCATGTATGCTTATTTGTCCCTATCGTGAGAAAAAAACTGCTGGTTGAAATGTAGTTTTCCGGCATTTGTGTAACACAATACTACATTCTAACCCATTTTTTTTTACTGCAGCCTCAGTTTCATTTCAATATTTTCACACTTCTCAATCTTTTGAGTTTATCCTTTTGTTCTTACTGAACCTATGAATGTTACTTATTACATATAGAGAAATGCATGTTAAAAAATGTATGCAATACTTAATATATGTCATTCATTCAGAAGTCTCACTATTCACATAGGCATTCTCGATCTATCTACACAGTAAAATATCTAAAAAGGTCTAATATTTCATGTGTGTGGCTCAGAATACCACTGTCAATAATAAAGTGTAGATCTTCCAACATAGGAGTCCATCTTATAACTCTTGCTTTATCTTCTGTTGTTTTTTTATCATTATATCAGTAGTAATATTGAATATCACTGTAGACATTACACATTCTGGTTGAGATGCTATATTTTACATCATTTTCAGCCAGTATGACATGCAGAAAAGTATGAGGCTCTTCAGTTTAGCATTTGAGGATTGTGGTCTTATAATCAGTACATCAAAAACAGTAGTAATGCATCATCCAGCACCAGGCTACACCAAATCCTTCAGTACAGTTCAACGACAACACTTAGTAATGCAAAAAAATTTGTGTGCCTCTGCATTACTCAATCTCAGACCACACCGATTGATGAGGATGTTGCTTTATGTCTCGGTATCAGCAACCAGCGGGACTGGATAAAAAATCGCTGCACTGAATAGAAAAAGTATGAAAGTCAGTATGTAATCATTGGGTTGTATCCTACAAATATCCTAGCGAAATCTCTTGATAAAAATACACCAACCCAGCTGAGTCTACTTTTCTCTTTACTTGAATAGATGAAAGTTACTCCAGTTACGGTTGTAAAATGACCTTGGCTGGCCCATCAATGTTCACATATTTCTAGGATGTCTTTAAATCATATCATTTCACTTTCCCTGTGTTCTTGATTTCCCTGGTACATGCTGTCGATATTCCACATAGAAATTATAAGTATTTTCTTAGGTTGGATTACAGAACCTGCACCATGCCAATACAAATTATGTAACTGTCCCCATGCACGCCGGATTCTTTTATGACACTTGTGTAATTTTATATAAAATTACTGACACACATAGTTGTGTCTGATCTCCTAGTTTTATTAAATTTATAATGTTATTTTACAACCAAACTAACGTGTTTATAATATTGTCTGTTAAAATTAAATAAAACGCTTAGATGTCACTAACCTTCTAGATCTAATCTTGATTAGCCCTACAAATTTTTCCCAATGTCTACTGCACTCTAAGCCTAATTTTTAAATGTCATTTTATAACACAAGTAATGTGTTCATAATATCTTCTTTGAAAAAAACAACTTAATTCCCAACAACTTCTCATGATTACAAACACAATCCAAAAAAATTTCACTAAAATGACTTACATTATAACAGGATTTGCGAGGAATTGAGCAGCATGATGAACACTTTGCATAAAACAATATAATTTTATTTGGTCTTTACTGACCTTGACTTTAAATGAGGCTATATTTGCATTTTCCACACTGTTGCCTCAATTTTTTTTCCGGGGAAAAGTCATCAAAAATAAAATTTTTATTGTAGTTACAAAATTGCTCAGCGTCAATGTTTTGAGCAGAATACACACGGAAGTGTGTATTTATTTGTACCGATGGCATAGTGCAGGAATGCTCTTAAGTCAGATTATAGGACTTGATGCAATAAGGCTTTTAGCTGTCATCACATAAACTTGTACCAGTTCTGCCATCCTCCTCTTTCCCGGTTCGTGTTTGTGATCTGCCTGACCTAACAGCTTCACCATCAGATCTTTGAGTTATTTTGAAATAGTTTGTCATGATTTCTTGACATAATTGCATTCTGTAGTTTCCCCATTGCTTTCTGAATAGTTCTGGCCGCTTACCAATCAGCTTGTCCCCAGTGTGCCCTCGGTCTAATACCATTTTATTTTGCTGTTCGCGACCCCGCTTTTGAAGCCATTGTCTAACAATTTGATCATTCTGTCAGCAACCATATGTACTGGTGGAGGGCGATACCTTCCTATAAGAAGCTTTATGTAATTTAGCCAGCTAGCCAAAGCTGTTTTCTATGGGTGGTGCTGCCGTACACAATAAGACATGAGGAGTCATACATGAGCTGGAATGGAGTGGGAGAACCAAGTAGGATGCAGACCATCCTCAACAGAGAAAGTTGCTGCTTCTCACCATGAAGTACTATCCCTTACACACTCCAATCCTACTACACACAAAATATAAACGTAAATATTATATAAATAAGCATGGGTGTGCTACAAAAGAATAAAATTGTTGATTATGAACTGATGTCACCAAACTCTGGGCAAACTCATAAGCGCTCAGTCTCCCCAAGCAAATATCAAAGTGTATACATACTAAGGGGTTCTAAGCTGGTTGAATAGATTCTTAATTTTTCCCCTCAGATGCCAGTCCTACTTGTGCCTCGCACAATTCAACCATATCTTAGATCAATAACATGATCATGATATTAAAAAAATGCTCAGGTACTGGTATAACAACATAGAGGGACCATATTAATATAACAACTTCTGGGATTTGATGAAAACCTCTAAAAAACAACCACCCCCACCAAAAGGAATGACAGGAGCATAAAAATAAAAAATTAATAACAGATTTTGAGTTTGATCAATATTGAGTGGGTCATCTTGAGATCAATCTTGAAATGGAGAGCAGACCACTTATGGGAATATTCCTTGTGCTATAGTTCTTGTTCCTAATTAACTATCCAGTTGATGTCTTAGATGAATATGCAGATGAAAAGTGGGAATGATGAAATATAGATATCTTTTCTCCATAAAAGTTGTGCAATTGTTTCTATTTTTAGTATTTATAGGTCATTAGGCTATACCGGGTAATGTAACTGACATCTAGTCTGTATTGTATCTTCAACTATAAATAAAATGTTTGATGCTACAATCTGTAGGTGAGAGAGGTCTGACAGTTTTGTGTACCAAGCCGACTATTTTGTTTTGTGACCTCAAGCTTGCTCCTGGCATGTCAAGAACATGTAAGAAATAGAACTGTCATTTAGTTGTCCTATCATTTTGTAAGACATTTTATTCCAATAAGATGTGGGTAAAATATTGACTGTGATTTAATGTTATTGTTTCATTACCCATATACATACAATATCAATTAGTATTAATAATTATTTCTTAAATTGTTCACTGTTTCCTATGTTTTTCCCACTATCATAGTGATTGTATATGCTTATTCAAGCTCTCCTGCCACTGAAGGAAGAATCCCTGGTAGAAATTTTTGGGATAGAACTTATTTTTCTCATTGCATTGTTTTGAATCTCATCAATGTGGTGACCTTTCATTGTTCACCTAAGATGTCTGTGTGTTCTGTTGCCTAAATAGGGACTAAAGAATGTAAGCAACGTTGCCCAGCACACATGCATGTTATAGGAGACTAAGGTAGTATTGGCTATCCCATTCCATAGAGGGTCTACAGTGACCCAGAAGCCATGCTGAAGTCAGACTTAAAGGCAACACAGCCTTTCTAGATATTGCAGCTAAAATATAAACCATGTCACAACACATTCTGTTCTGGACCAGAAATTGCTAATCTGCAGGAGTTTGAGAACAAGTTGTGGAAACAAGAAAAGTTACATGAGCAAGATCAGGTGAGTATTGAGATTGTAAAAAAATTACTGGCTCACTGTAGTTGCTGGGAGCAATGGAATGTTTGATTTTTCAAAAAGTTTTTCATCTGGACAGGCATGGGCATTGTCATGTTGCACACTCCAATTGCCTGTGCACCACTTTTCAGGGTGATGTCTGCAAAAAGCAGTGCAAATCTTGCTCATGCACCACTTCTCAGGGCAATCTCTGCTCAAAGTAGTGCAAATCTTCAGTTAAGATTTTATGGTATGTACCAATTGACATTTAAATACTCCCAGCAATCTCTCTTATAATCAGACATCTGTCAGAGCATATGATTTCTTTCATATTTGCCATGATATCGTTGATGTGTAAGTGGTGAATGGTCTTCCTTGATGGGAGTCATCTTCAAACTATCTGTGTCATCTCTTGAAATGATACTATCACTCAAATGTTATAGATCTTAGACAGGCCTATCTAAAATCTGATTGTACTATTTTGAAAGTTTCTGAACCAGTTTTTCAGTGCTGAAATAAAAAATCAATACACACACATTGTTGAAGATTAATATCCATTTTTGAAATGTGACAAGACAGAATAGGTAATCAAACTTTACTTATAAGATCACACACTTTACATTTGCTAAGCTATATACTTCCGGTTGTTTGCATACATTGTCACATGATCAGCACATGCACCTGGTAAATAGCAATGCAATGATTTTTCAGTAACTTATTAAATACCCCCCATGCAGACCATCAAGTAAACCTTTCTAAGCAGCCCATTCAGTATAAGTAGTGATATGCTGCAATAAAAGGAAAGAACTAAATGGAAACTATATCCCTGATATGAACAGCTTGGACAGAAATGAACAAGTCATGATATTTTGTCTGAGAGTGGGTTATTACTGTCTAAAAAGCACACTTACACCAAATAGGTATTAGCAACTCTGCATAGCAGCAATACAGGTTGGTTCTAGTTTTGCTGTTCCTAGAATGATAATCTGGCCCACGGGAACTTGTCTGCAAAACAAGCTTTTAGGAACCCAAAATGACCTAAAACAAACCCCTCTATATATGATCAATGTCAGACTGGCTGTTTAACAATTGATTGCAGAAGAAGAAGATAATGAAAATAGCTGCCTCTCACTATTCATCATTTGTATTGTGTCTATGTTTCTTGATAAAGGCTCTATTGACAGCAACATGGAAGTTGTACCTGTTTATATCTACCGGTATATTAAATTTTAGACATTTTTATTATTATTTTAATTATACTTTTCACATAAAATATAACTACGTATCCTTAATTATAGTACTGTCCATTTTTATTACTGTGGACTTTGTCTTTTTGCCAGATTCTTGCTTGTTGGCTATCAGATACAGTATAATTCTCTCAAGCTCTTCCAGATTTCAGTATTCTTTCTTATCTGCCCTTACACCTCTTCTACAGAGGTTATTTCTGACTTGACTATTGTCTTGTTCCCAAGAGATTCTCTGACAGCAATTGTCTTTTAATAATGACATGGGGCTTTCATAGTATGTAATCATTCCGTTATTTCCTTCTTAGGATTCTCTGTTCTACCTGAGTCTTTCCTGTTTTTTTCTAATAAGAATGTATTTGTAGTTTTGTATGACTACTTTAGACCAAGGATTCTAACATCATCAATTGTTATCTTCAATTTCTCTGACATGGTGGACTCTCTTGACACGTTTATGGTTCTCTATATTTATACAATTCCTCCTAGGCTGTTTTCTTTAGCTTTCTTTTATTATTTTATGTTCCTGACATTTTATTCATAAGTGATATTTATAACTTTGTGACTTTTAGAAATATAATTTATTATATTCAAACAGATCAGTATGAAGATGTTATCCCCACGGATGCACCTCCATCATTCAGAGGACAAGCTGTAAAGTATTCATACAAAGTTATTGTTGGCACTCAGAGGTTAGAGAAGGTAACCAAGATGGTGAGGGTGCCCTTCCGAGTTCTAGTTTTATATGGTAGGTTTTATATTCTTTGTTCTGTTATCTTCTTCTGCGTTCGCTCTCAAATAACCACAATGAATATTTTGTGTGATTTTCGCCAGGGAGCGTGAAGTACGTTATGCTGCAAGATCCACAGTAAAACTGATTATTTGCACCCCTGTTAGCCACTTGTGGTCAGGACATCCGAAGTCCAGCACATCCGTTTTCGTCATTCCTTTATTTCAGGTTTGGTCCCTAGTCCATGACAGCCTGTGTATCTGTCGCCGGGCACGCTGGTGTGTAGTGCGTCTTCGCCAAGACGCTTGTCGGGCACGTCTATCTGACACGAGGTGCTCCACCGTCTATAAACCCATCTCGTGCAATTGGACGAACTCTGCCTGTGTCCATCGGGTACTGAACCGTTTCTCATCCGCGAGCCTGGTTCCGTATGAGGAAGAACTCGTCAGAAGAGTTGGACCCTGGCTCATTCGCCCTCCTACCCAAGGCGTCGTTCACAGACATCGTGAACCCCTCTCACAAGTTTGAGTCTCACACCACGCGTTTGAGAGCAAGGCGTTCTCGAGCTGAGCAACCTTGTCCCAATAGCGCCTGAGCCCATCAGGTACTGAACCCTTTCTCTCTGCAAGTGTATTTCCGGTATAGGAAAGCTTGACAATAGAATTGGGCCAGGGCTAAATCGTTGTCCCTTTTGTGCCTTTGCACCCATGTTCTGTTATAATATACAGGATGATCAACACTGTACGTAACACTTAACATAATGTGCAGTGTTGATCACCCTGTATAATAATGTATAGTGTTTGTGGAAGGAGAGTCCAAAAGAAAAGTAGGTTGCCCAAAATAATGCTAATGCAAATCTAGGGTTATTTCATAACCAAGATCCTAAAGCACCTCCTTGTGGTGCACTCTGCACACTGACTGCTTCAAAACTCATGAAAAGTAGTCTGGCTAATGCTTTATGGATTGTGTCTTGGCAGTGAAGACTGAGATGGAATAAAAATTGTTAGAACAAGACAAACACTATCTCTGAATAGAACCTCTCAGCTCCCACAGCTAAAACACTATCTCACAGTGCAAGATGCTTGTTCTGGACTGCTGTGTTGCCATGTAAAAAAACTAATGAAGGCATAAACTATGAGCAAGTCTGCAGAGAAGTAAAACATGTTTAGTGAATATATACAAAGGTAGTACAGTATTAGAGAACAGTGCCATGAGCAAGAATACGTTAGAAAATTGAAACCATAAGAAAGCAATATTCATGCTCGAGAACAAGCTTCATCTGCCTCATCACGCAACAGGTTTGTGTAGAAATGTAATGGCAGGATACTATACCATCCTGGTACGAAGAAAACATTGGTAAAGCTCGAACTTGGATGAGGTGTTCATGATGTAGGTGAAGGAAATCTCAGCTAAGAGAGCACACCAACTCTAGTCCAACTTCTTTACTTTTTGAACAATTTTCTATACAGACCAGACTCAGTCAAGATCAGTACCCAAGGACATGGAACAATGGACCATCTAATTGAGACAAGTTCACTAGTAGTGGAATACCTCATATGAGATAGATAGCAGACTGGATCAGCAACCAACAACCTGAAGATAGATGTAATCGACCCAAGTCTAAATCCCTGCTTACCGTCTTCTCCTAAATTACTATCCGGGATGTTTTCGCCTGGAAAGTCCAAGGGCATAGTGAGTGATAAACAGGCACATCATAGAGCTAATATAAATCTGTTTGATTGGCAACAGAAAGGCTGTTACCAGATTAGGGAAGCTTAACTGAAATAGAAGCATGCCAATATCAGATGTCCTGGGTAAAAAGACACAAATAACACAGTTCTGCTGGCTCGCAAGCTGATTTTTGAAGGAGAAAAAAAAACCCTAATTATGGTATACAAAATTATTGTAGGCCTACCTACCAGTAGCTAAAAATCTTTCAGTCTCATTCATCTGAGTCTCCAAATAATACGTGAAGCTCTTCTTATGTTTTAACATTGTCCTCAAATACGTTGTTGCTATAATCTTCAGACTCAATATTTTGTTGTTCATCTGATTCATCGCATAAAACATCATCTTCCGATCCATCCAGTATTGGTCTTTGGCATTTCCTCGATCAACATTTTATTTTTCTTCCTCTTGTGTACTTGTTTCTCATCAACACAAAAATGACAAGCTTCTGCGCATTTATTTTTTCCTTAGCATAAATGACTATTTTCAGTTTAAATAATGAATCATAAGCAGATCTCTTTCTTTTACATTGAACTATTTCACTATTCATTTTAAAGATTACAGTATAATGCTATTTTTTATGTTGGTTCTTTCATAAACAATGGCAGTAAACATTGGAAAACGAGTGCGCATTGTATCTGCACAGAAGCAAGAATATACCAGTAAGTTAGTGCTCACTATGTGATGTCAGAATAAGACTGTCAGCTGGTGCATATGCTCAAAATTAGCAGCATACAAATTGTTGACTATAGTATAATTAGCTCACCCATTCATAAACCGACATTCTCTCCCCCTTCCCCTCCCCTGCTTTATCCATTGAAATTTTTCGACAAAAAAAAGTTGGCTTTAGATCGAGTATATACGGTACATTTTTGTGGGCTATATATCTGTTACATTTTTCTAATGTAGGTTATGTATTTATTGCTCTTTTCCATCAACTCTCACAGGATTGAACGATATCAGCGTTTACAATGAATCTGAAGAAATAGCTCCAAGCAATCCATTTCTTCATAACTGTAGGAAAGAAACTTCAGTTTTAGATGTTGCTTTGCAAGTTATTTCCACAGTCACCGCCAGGAAAACACCACGTAAGATCTTTATTACTGTTTCATCTATTCAACTGTAAATACTGCAAATTTCTGATGCAATAGCCTCACAATATATCAATCACGACAGTGTGCCCAAGACTTGACTACTGCTGTTCAGGAACAACATCGATATTGTGACTGGGTTTACTATAGAAATTTGCTATAAGAGACAAAAAAGTTGGGATTAACAATAGTCATGGGAAAGTTATAAGAAACACCTATTAGGCTACCTGAATTATAATGATGGATTTGAAATCAGACAATTATAATCTTTCAAGTTTAGACTTTCTAGAAACTAATGGTCAGATAAGACACTGAGTTATTTGTGCATGGACACATATAAAATGAAGTGGACCATATTAACATGCTCAGTCTTTGAGAAGTTAGTTTGGTTTCCAGAGTTATAGGTTAGAGTCCAAGATTTAAGGAGTTTGTGGACATGACAAGTTGGACTGAAACCAGTTAGTGAGTCATGCAATAACTAAGCAGTCAAGATCAGTCAGGAGTCTTATTTATGAACTCAGAGGACTTAGTCACTCCTAGGCTCAGTGAAGACAGTTAACCATGTGGAGAAATTATCATCATTACTGAGATGAAACAATAGTGCACATGTGCAGACACATCTTTCAACCTGGGAGTTAAGTCTACAACACTGCCATCAGAGTGTGTACTTCAAAATTCTAGTTCATAAGAGCAATGAGACAATCTTCAAGATAGGGAATGCCATCTACATTTCTGTGTGCATATTTCTTTAAGTTAGTAAAGTACATAGCAGCTAGATAGCAAGTAATGGCACATGTTGAGAGAGGTACCCATAGATTTGTATTTAAAACTAGGTTTTGCAATGTGTGTTCGAACATTGAGATACAATAAAATTTATTAATTGAGATTTTTATAATGGATATTTTGTGATTTGTATTTGAAAGTAGAAGTGATCTGTACATGTAGAAAGAACGGCCAATGTTGCTTCAGTTACGTGACAATAGAAACCGTTGACAGTAAGTATTTCCAATGTATTAACCAATGGTGAATTGGGTGACATTAGTATTTCCAGTGAATTATCCCATATATTCAGTGATGGATAGGCCTATGTAGGAAAGTGATAAACTTTAAATATGCTTACAATAGATTGTTCGCGAACTTGATAATTCAATTTTTTAAACTTGAATTAAGTCCCTATGTTAAGTCCTATATTAAGTCCCTAAGTCTCAACTAAATTCTGCTGGCCTACTTCAGAGACAGGTGGCTCTTAACTTAGGTAGTCAGGCATTTGCCCAAATGGCCATAAGTTCAATATTTGTAAACAGTTCACCTCTGTCCCCAGTGTTTTAAAGTGTACACAGTACAAATTACAAGCAGGTGGATCACAAGGACATGTATATAAATGATATTTTGAGTATTGACAAGGTTAAACTGACATGTACATCAAGGAATTAATTGTGAATTAAATCTAGAAGGAGAATGGTTTAGTTTTCTCAGGAGCAATTGTTAATCTGTCTAAAGCATCCAAAGCATGGTTATCTCAAAATATCATCAAATGCTTTCTCCATGTCAGAAGTTTATTACAATAGACCCCCAACATTCTTTGTCTCTTGCCTTGATGGTGCACTCTGACAAATTGTGTTGTATCCATTTCATGATGTTTCGTTCCCACTAGCATCTCTGACTACACCTTAGGTACATAAGGGCCACAGTAATGCAATCTGTATTGTTTCTACTTAAGAGTCAGATGGAGCTTATAAGTGCAAGCCTACCTACAAATTATAGCTGACAAATAACTCCCACTCTATTCTGAAATACACAAAAGATAGATATCAGCACAATGTGTGCATGCTGGAAAACATCTAGGGCAGAATAGAGAAATGTACAGTAGATTGCCAGACCTCCTTCCAGGTAGTAGTAACACTCGATAGAGAAAGTAAAAAGTGGTAAAAAATGTTGAGAATGATTTTTTTACCATTAGTTACCAAGAATTCCAGGAAAGGTGGCAATGTTATATAATAATAATACCCATAACCCGTCAGTGTCGTAGGGGTACCACACTGGAGACATCAGCACAAAAAGCTCTCCAACCATCTCTATCCTCTTCCATTCTGAGGAGTGTAGAAAAATCATACACAGACCACTCCTTGATGTTATTAATCCAGGATTTTATCTAGTCTTCTCTTTTCCTTCCACCCTCAACATTCCTTGCAAAATAGTTTTAGAAAGTGAGTTGTATCTTGTTATATGTTCAAACCAAACAGGCGTACACCGTTTCCCGCTTCCAAAAGTGGTTCTTGATAACCTGCAAGTTTGTTTATTTGCTGCTGGATAAATATATTTGTCTTGTGTTCTATATAGCTAATTCTTAACAAATGTCTGTAGCACTTGTTTTCACAAGCCTGAATCCTTCTTTCCATGTCTGCATTGAGAGTCCAACTTTCACATATGTATGAAAGTATATTTAGCTCCATCTATCTAAATAGATTGATCTTTACTATAATTCTGATCTCTTCCAAAGGAAAATAATGTAATATATAATGATATATACTGAGGGTGTGATAGGCATATGCATTGTACCTGGGCTTTCACAGCTCAGTGTGCATATAAGACCATGAGAGAGGAGAGTGCAGCTTTGCTGTGACTACAAGTAATGTGACTATAGTGGTTATGACAATAACCAAGGCTTTGAACTGGATACCTGCCTAAGACGGATGTGTCAGGGCATTGGTGCAAATAAAACTGCAACACAACACATTTCCATTCTCTGACGAACTACATCCTGCCAGATATCTAGTAGGATCATGGTCCTGCTATAAGAGAGATCAAGTGGGAGTTTGAGAATTAATGCTGAAGACGAAGAACTGGATAAGAGAACAGAATGTAGTTCATGTTTGTAAGTGCCAGTTTGCTACCGCTGTCCGAAAGAGTAGCAAAGATTAGTAACACTGTTACCTGCCATGCATGTCATAAGACGCAACTGTGGAGTTGGCTGTCCCTTCCCATAGAGGTCAAAGCCATCCCAAGCCATGCTGAAGTTGGATGTGTCAGGAGAAAGTGGCAGATATCACAAACAAGCTATAAACCATGACACTGCACACTCTGATCTGTGGGTTACATTTTGATAATCTGCAGAGTTTGGAAAAAAAGCAGAAGAAGAAAATATATGTATTCTCAGCAATTTAGAGTGATCATAAAAATACAAACATGTTTGTACTGGATGTGTTGTGAACAATAGCATGTTGCTGTGAGGAAGTTGAAGTTGCAAGGAATTAGCAACAATTAGGTGGGGTGGCCAGTTGCCTTCTCAAACTCATGTGTCAGGTACCCATGTACAGCTGGCTGGATTTGACTGGAGGAGCAGTTGTGTCAGGTGAGAAATCACTTCCCAAATGTTTTAAATTTATTTTCTGTCCAGACACGGTCTTGAATCTGGCATTCTGTAAACCAGTGATAGTAAGCAAGCTCACTATCAACTAGGCTATTATGCTCCTCCAATCTCCTTAGCTGCATCTTATGACCTGCATGACAGATGGCAGTGTTACTATTCTTTGCTTCCTTGCAAGATAGATTTGTGTCTGTTATGAAGCAGAATTTATCATTATGTTAATGTACATAAACCAACAAGTAAATGAATAATACAAATAAATTATTATTCTTGTTGAAGATTCCTACAACATTACTAATGCTCGAGGACGTGTAGCGAAATTCTTGTTGTTTAAACAAGCCTACAAGTTGGGAGAGGACATTGTTGGGATGTTTGACTTCAGTGTTGGGACACTGCCTTGTGTTCAGGTATTTAACTTGCATGTTTATGGAGACATATCTGTTAATGCTTTCATACCATTGATGTGCATTACTTTAAGTAGAAAACATCCTACTCAGTGGGGTCTATCGTATCAGGACATATTTCACACATTGTATTAGTTTTCAATCATTGTGCTATTTTTAGTTATTTAATTGGTTGACAGATCAACTTCACTGGGCATCGAACCATCGACCATACATGCTCATATCTCTTCAAGATATCCCTCAGCATTTAGTGGCTGACCACACCCACTCTGTGTTAGTTTACCACTCTGCTCTGGTTACTTGTGTAACACTCTCCTTTGTTCACCCCCTCTTCTCTTGGCATTAGCTATCTATCTATCTATGTATTAGCTGAAATCCTTTGTTGCCTTTCAGCGTCAGGGGTTTAAGAGTTTTCTGGAGAAGGCCCTCTTGTGTATAGTGTGTATCCTGAGTATATTTTGGAATTTGTCACCTCTTTTATTTCAGTGGTCCATCGTTTTCGTGGTCAGCCTCTAGGTCCGCCTTCGCTGTATCTGTGTAGCATAGCTTGCTGTGGTATATTGTCTGATGGTAGTCTGCTGATGTGTGCAAACCATTTGATCTGTTGTCTCTTGATATATTCTAGATTGGGTTGGTGCCAGTTTTTTGTCGGATGTCCTCATTCCTCACCCTGTCTCTTAACGATATTCCTAGGATTCTGCATAAGCATGCTATTTCAGCTGTCACAAGTTTATGTTTGTTGCGTGCTGTTGTCATTGTCCATGTTTGACATTGGTAGCACAGCATTGGCATAATAGTCATTTTGAATAGTGTTATTTTGGTGTTTAAATCTACATATTTGTTTCTGAAGATTGATGTCATTTGCCCTAGGGCGTGGTATGCTTTACTATATCTATTTTACTCCGTCAATTTTTATTGTGACTGCTACTGAACGTTCAATCTGGTGTGTGACGCTAACAATGCCCCTTGCTAGTGTTAGATATATTAAAAACATAATGCCTAATTTAGCTTTTGAAACTGGGTCAACCCCACTATATATAAATGTGTAATCTTGATAGACTCTTTTGCATCCTGTGTGTTTAATTCTAGTGTCCAAAATTCCTAATACTTTAATGCCTTTATTTTCATCTCGTCTATCAGATCTTGTTTTTTTATTTCTTAGCCCACATATATTTAATTGTAGCATATTTAATATGATATTTTCATATTCGTTGTTTATCCTGAAATGAACAATTATCAATCAAGAACTGAGCTTCTGCATTCACTGCCAATGGTTTCTGTAACTGACACTCTCTGTCAATTGTAATGTATAGTGAGATGGTGTTACATAGCTCTGATGCCACATTTTCCCATTCTGCACCAGGGTCTATGTTATCACATGAACATACATGTGGAATAATATCCTCTACCTGACCCATCCAAGAATTTCAGCTTTTAAGCTTGCTTCCCTTTATTCTCCTTATCTCTCCATGCAGAGGATTATGTATGTCTGCACTAACTGGGAGGAAAGTTCTCGACAGATCTTTGTTCTATCCTCCATGGTTGAAAAATCAAGGACATAGTGCATCATTACAGTAACTGTTTCCCTAGTGTATCTAAGTGTGATGAACATGGATTCGTTCTGACCCAGTCTTTCCTTTTGCTAAGTACCTTTTTGTTTTTATCTTAGAACATGCACTAGCAGGTAAAATAGCCTTAGCTATAATTGTCACAATCGACAGATAGTGTCAGTTACAGAAACCATTGACAGTGAATGCAGAAGTTCAGTTCTTGATTTGATCATATGTCTTTGTTTTTCAATATTTGTCCTTGCTGGATACTGAACCATTGTTTCTGAAGGATTTTCCAGGCAGAACATTCAACCTTAAATGTTTTGGTATTCTTTTGACTGTAGAATCTACTGTATGTTGTCCCCCCATTCACTGAGTTGTTTTTGCTTTGAGCATGTTCTAAACACATAGAATTGTTGACACCTATATCACTTGATATGGATAAAGTAGTATATACCTTTTTTTTACTTTGGCACTATCTAGTTTCTGATAGATCTTCTCAAGGCTTATGGCTGAGTAATTAAACATCACAGCCTTAGTCGACATGATTGCTGTTGCAGCCATAGTCAGATATTTCATGATTGCCATCACATCATTGATCCTATAACATTTCATGATTGTCATTGCAGCCTTAGGCAGATATTTCATGATTGTCAAGGCAGCCTTAGTCACATATTTCATGATTGTCATGGCAGCCTTAGGCAAATATTTCATGATTATCATCACATCTTTGATAAAATATATTTCATGATTGCCGTCAGTTTCATTCATATTATGACATGTCATGATTGTCTTCTTCTGTCTGGCTCTGTGGTGAAGCACAGAGTGCGTCTTGGATTAACTGAAGTTGCAGATTAAATTTCTGATGTAGAAATTTGTACATCAGACTATTCAGAATGCATTGTCACATTGACATAGTATTACAATCTCAACTCGTACAGAGTATCTCAAGGTTCAACATGCAAAGAAGTCATGTCAGCCATATTGCCCAAAGCATATAAGTGTGCCTAAAAATTGCAACAATAGAAAAATAATGTCCTGTACAGGATATGCATCAGTTATTATTGTTTGTATAATTATTATCATCATTATTATTATTAAAAAACATTTTAAGAATTTGACTCATCTTTCAACTTTGAATCATATTAGTTTGTTTACAATAACAATATCCCTATTTTTATTTGAACAGTATTCAGTGACTTTGCAAAGCGAGGAACAGATCTCAGAAGAGTGCAGACGTAAACCCAGTCAAGGTACTACTGTGACATCTTACGTGAAACACCAAGAGATGTGTCTCCACACAGTCAGAACACACATGAACATCCCTATTCCTCTGACAGCAACACCTGGATTCATCACAGATATTGGTAACTAAATTTAGTTGTTTATTAGCCATTTCTAATAATTGTTCTTACATTCATCGTAATGATGAAAGTGATTAAAGACAACGTCTGTACACTCCAGACATGCCCATAGGTGTGCAGTTAAATTCAGCTGGCTTAATTTGTTAATGTGAAGCATATGTTAATGATTCTACATTTGTATCTAACTAAAAAGATTTGATACCAAATTTTAGCAAGGTAATTGAAGAATAAAAGCGATGCACATGGGCCAGATCACAAGGAAGAACAGTACATGAAGCTAGTGGAGCCTTACCATAACAACAAGAAGTCTAACAATGGAAGTATTTGCCATAACACAGGCACTAAACTGGCTGGAATCACAAACCTATTCCCATGCGTGCATACTAAGGGACTCAATAAAAAGTATACAGAAAATCAAAACAGGTGATGTACATAGGGGATGGGCATAGTCAATAGAGAGAGCTAAAATGCAGGCCTACTGAAAAATTATGCTTATCTTTATCCTGAACACAATTGGTGTGGAGCAATGGTTCCACTAAGACAAGAGTGCATGTGGGCCAAAATATATCTCAGTGGGTTGAAAAATGTAATATACCACATTTCTGGCCTTTTTTTTTTTTTTTTTTTTTTTTTTTTTTAGACTTTCTCTACACTTTTTTCTGCCCAAAAAAATGAATACCTGTGTTTTATTTACAGTTATATTTATTATACAAACTTTTACACATACACTAAGTCTTGTGTGTCTATGGAAACGAACTGGCTGACCAATTAGCTAGCCTTGCCACCATAACAGATGGTCAGCCAATGATACTCATAGATCTGTTTAAAGCATCTCATTTGTTGATGGATGGTATGGTTTGCTATCCCACTCCACAACAAGCCAAAGTGACCAAAAAATGCAGTGATAAAGTTTATTGTGTCAGGTTCAAAGATATAGATATCACAATCATACTGTAAACCTGTCTACAGGAAGATACTTAGAATATCATGGAAGGATAAAATCAGAAACTCAGATATTATAAACACACTGAATATTCCAGAGTGTTGGTTACTAAACACAATAACAAAAATAAAACTACGCCTGTTTGGTCATATAAAGAGACATAACTGTTTAGAAAGACAAATAATGGAGTGAAGAGTACCTGGGAAGAGGAGAAGGGGCAGACCAAGAAGACGATGGACTGACGACATTAAAGATAACATGAATACATCGCTAGAAAATGCAAGCCACATTGCCCAAGACAGAGAGAGGTTCGGAGAGTTCATTGGGAAGACAACGTTCTGGAAGGAATACGTCACATGACACACTGTAAACCACAATGTATAGCACATTCCAGTCTCTAGACTACATTCTGATAACCAGTTGGTGTTATGAACGAGAGCAGAAGTGATCACTGAAAAAATAAATGATAATGCTAAGGCAAAACTATAAGAAGACTTCAGTGCATTAGTAGTTTATTTAATTTCATATTTCTCTCTTCTTAGTTTGTCAAAGATGGAGGTTGCACTTTGAATTTGTGACATCTTTGAATGAAATCACCGGCCCAGAGTCTCTACCTTTAGATACAGAAGAACGACAGTGGCAAGGACCATCTACCTTGAATGTTGAAACAATGGTATGGGATCTGCCTATTAAAGTGTTTCCAACCAATCCAATTCATGCATCAAGTGTGACACTGATGAAAACTTCAGCTTTTATTCATTTGACAGATTGAAACTTGTATATTTTGTATGTGATGATCATCTTTATTGCACTTGTGACCATTTTATGCTGTGATCTCTTTATAATACAGGAAGATCTCAGTGGAAGTCTGTAAAAACACTGCTGCTACAATAAGGGTTTCAGATGTAATATTTTTTTGTGAGATGGTGTTTTATTTGTAAGAATATTTGGTACTTTTCTATTTAGCCAGTACAAATTTATCGAAACAAACTTAATATAAAATGAAATATAACATCAGGAGAAACAACTGAAAATAACAAAGATAACAAGTGGCAACAACCTGTTTTGGGGCCAGTAATCCTGTACATCATCAAGAATGACACCAAGTGGGCTCTGCTCAGTCACTAGTTGTGTCTGCTAATAATTTTGGCGAGATAGCTTTTCGTTCTAGCCTTTCTATGATGTTATTTGTATCTCTATTTTGCGCTGGAGTACAAATGTTCCATTGTCTGCGTATGACCTCTAAAAATATGTCATATAAAAATATATATTGATATACAATATAGGTAGAAAGGTCTATTTAAAAAGTGTGATTTTGTAGCATATAATATAATACTATTGTGTATCAGAGATTGTAATGTGCTGAATCACAATTTCCATTATTTTTGATGGTCAAAAGATCTCTTATATAATAAAATTGGACTCATATTCACGGTAGAAAGGAGTGTACTTCACCACAAGGGGTACAAATTAAATGATCCGATCTGATTTTGTAGCAAAATAAAACATTTCTGTAGGTTGTGGTGGCTGAATTACTTGAACCATGACCTCCATTAGTTTTGTATGGTTAAAATCTCTGAAATAAACCAAATTTGACTAATGCCCATGGTTGAAAGTTGTGTTCCATAAGAGCTACTTTTAACCCCCAAACAATTAAAATATAAAAGCACCATAAAAGCACAAATTATATACTCGCTAAACAGGAAAGCACCCCATTTTTTATTGGACTATTAAATGGTTTATCTGGACAGTGACTTTTCAGTAATCTCTTATTGATTTATAAAGTGCAAAGCGTTCTTTAATTGTGCAGTGTGTATATGAGGCCTCTGAGTTTATCATTTATTTGTGACAGAACTAGACAAGGGAAGGTCCACTTCAAGCATGCATCCTTGTTGCCTCACAGATGAATCAAACCTAGAACCAATGCTGAACCTCCATTCCAGATTAACTCACACCTTTTCTATTAGGGCAATCACATTCACAAATTTGACATAGTCTTCTTGCAATATTTCAGAAAAATTAAGACTGACATTAATACATACTGCATATATAAATAATGCAACAATAAAAATTGACATTTTACTATTTAAAAATGTTGTTTTCTTGGTTTATTGGATGATTTATAGTTTATTTATGATTTATTTATTTTATTTTTATATTGAAAACAATGATTTATTTTCTTGTTATATTATCTTATTGTCATGCTAGATCATCAACATTGCAGTAAGATAGGATCTCAAGTTTCTTCTCCCTAGTTGCAAGTGACAAGTTCATAAAGATCAGACTTTTGTCATTTCTGTGTACAGCTGATGGAGGAAAGAATAATATAACACAGAAATGTTAAGGATTGACCACCAAAGAAAAATCACCATGTAGCATACTACATGATGATAAATGTGATTGTTGTATGTATCCATTTATCTGCTTTTATTATAGGATAATTTTTAGGGACATGATATGCACACACTATCCAGAATGTAGAGAAGCGATGTTAAGATTATCACAATCTTATACTAAAAAGTGAACTTTTCCATTCGATCAATACAGAACAAGAAAAGTACGTTGAGTATGATAGTCTGAGATAATGCCTGACTTGGAAAATATGTGTATGTTAAATGCATAGGATGAATTATTTTTCTGTGGTTTTTTTCTGTTTTGTGTAGAATGCAAATTGTATAATGCAAATTATTCAAGAAACACAAGTTCAATAATATATAGAAATAAATTTACTAAATTGAGGCATTTAATAAAACTAATACTCATCACACTGTCAATAGAAATAATATACAAATATACCTTTTTCAGGACGGAATTATTCCCGGGGTTTGGACGTAATTAATTTTAGGCTTTGATTTAGGGTTAAAATTTAACCTGTGATTTTAGGCTAACATGATTTAGGCACAAAGTTCCTGAAGACAAAGTATTAGCTATGGAAGGTCATATATAATATCAAAAGAAAGATAATTGAATGTGGAATCCATATAAAAATATAAGAACTGTAACAACAAAATACAAAAATTACACCACAAACAGGAATGTTTGATGAACATAAATTATTGTTACATATATTTTGTTCTACTCACCCTCAATTTTACTTGTCTTTAAATATTGATATCCAATCTTACTAAATTAGATATCTTGACTGTCCATTTATTGATCATAATTAGCTTATTTGAAGTAAATCTATCAACTGCCTAGTGTTTTATGCCATTTTTGTGTGTACCATGTCCAAATTCATAACCAAACAAAATATTGTGAAAATTTAGGAAATATTTACAAGTATTGGATTTCTAAAGTTGAACTTTATTCCACTTAATGTTATCATTAGATCTAACTCTATTTGCTGTATAACATAGTGCAAGATTATCATTGCTGTCACTTTGCCCTTTCTGATTCTTTCGAAACAATAGCAGTGGGAACAGTTTTAGAATTATTTAGATCTTACCTATTAAGTCTAGGGCTTGGTATGCTTTACTACATCTATTGTGTATTTCTTTACTGCTCTTGCCATCTGTTGTTATATTGCTTTCTAGATATGTTAATTCTGTCACTTGTTTAAGTCTGTTGTTTCCAATATAAAACATTAAACTTCCCAAAAAGACAGTGTTAACTCACCCTAACTAGTAGCAGAACTGACAAAGAAAACAATGATGAATACATGTTAAAATACCCTTGCTTTTTTATGTGTATTCATGCCACTATGCACAGTTCAACATTTAGCACTACAGAAACCTGTACACATTTTCAAAGTTGAATATTATTTTAGAATCCTGTAGCATAGGTTTATATATCCTAGTGGATTTACTGAAATGGAAGAAGGAACGCTTATGCGGATGTCTGAATTGTTGTCATGATAATCTTTAACTCTTTGCTGACCAAAAATTAACGGTATATAGCTTAGGTATATAGATTGTCAATGACTGTTGAATTCTTTATAGTACTTCAGCAATAGTATTACTAGAAATAACTCATTCAAGTTATTCGTTATTCCATTTGAGTTACTCCCATGGCATACAGTATTTGACTATTTGCTAGTGAATATTTTAATAATTATGAATTTTTTGCAGTTTGTTTGATCGTGTTTTAGATTTTAAATTAATTTTTCAAGATGACACTGTCATTACTTCAAAAATTTGTAAACACTCTAATGGGAGATAAGTGTGGTCTGGATTGCTAGTCAGCAAAATTTTAATAATTTATTTTGCATTCTACACCATTTACACACTGTCTTTAGCATATATGCGGTTGTACACGTGAAACATGAGACCTCAGAGCTATGCTCGTCAAACATGCTCACTTTAGCAAGAGACCTGGATAAAAACTCCATTAGAAACCGCACTAGAAAGCAAACTATGGAGCTTAAAGATGATCTACAATAGACTAAACAGTTTTATCCATGAAGTCTGAAGCAGGAGACTGATTCAATGCAAAATTCTGAAGCAGGAGACTGATTCAATGCAAAATTCTGATGCAAGAGACTGATTCAATGCAAAATTCTGAAGCAGGAGACATTAAATGCAAAATTCTGATGCAAGAGAGATTATATGCAAAATTCTGAAGCATGAGACATTAAATGCAAAAGTCTGAAGCATGAGACTGATGAAATGCAGAAGAACTTGGTTGTATATTCTGTTTGGGTTGCATTTTCTTAAGTTAGCTAGAAAACAGCAGTTTTGTTTGTTTATTGAGGCCCCCCCCTCCCTTCATGGTTGGAGCTTGCAGAAAATGCTGTTCATTTAAAGTTCCTGTCATTGAACATAAATTTACTGGAAACATAAGTACCACTTGTTGCTGGACTTTACCATCATTGGAAAGTAACACCATTTGGTGCAGTCCTACTTTTCCATTTGAAACTGGCTTAGCCCACAGTTTGGCTCTGTATCTTCTAAATAGTGCAAACAACAATTTAGTAGCCCAACATATTTATGCTCAGTGACTCAAGTCATAAGAAATCACCATGTTTATCTATCTTTTCTTCCTCTTTTACCCTTTATGGGTGTAGAGGGAGATACAATGTTCTTGTTCTTGCTATTCTGGCAGCTTCAGATAATGTCATTTGGTGTTCGTGTAATGTCTCTTTGATGTTGTTGATCCAGCGTACTCTAGGTCTACCCTTGACTCTTCTTTCTGCTTCTCCTCTCTTCATATATATATATGCTTTATAAACTAAAGAATCACATGGCATTCTTTCCAGATGACCAAACCATTGCATTTGTTGATTTTGTATGTTTTGATGACCTTGTTTCTAATTCTGTGTCTTCTGGTCACTCCTATGGCTTTTCTCAGACATCTCATCTGATACCAGGTTTATACTAGCACTAATGTTGCTGATCCAGCGGTCCATGGGCTCATGCCCTTTGACCCAGGCACTAATGTAAACAAACTATTCAATGCTACTAATTACGGATTAGATTTTTAATTTGTTTCAAAAATAGTTGGTCTTTAATTATAAATTTGATTTAATAAAATACGCCAGTTTCTCAACTCACTGCCTTCTGATTCTGCATTCATGATTCTTTGGTCTTGTCAGATCTTCAGGACAATCAACAGAATGGTTCTCAATTTGTCTTCATGATGGATGATGACAGTGTTTATGATACCACAACTTGATGTTTGCAGTGTATATCATTGCGTTCTCAACCCTGTGTTCTCATAATGATGTGTGATGTTCGTGCCATGTGAGTTAAAAAGTGCTCACTAGAACTTATGATATAATTTATTATAACTGATATAAGTATATATCTTCAGGTAAAATGGCGCGAGAGGACGGTTGTGTTGATTCTCAGTCGTCACAAATAGAAGTGTAGTTCGGTGTTTCGGGAATCTTCATCTGGAATAGGTGGATTCATTAATGTATGTGTTAATTAGAGATCACTGCGTAGCCAGTTGAGGTTTTCCCGATACAACACTGCGACAGGATTAGCAATACGGCAGGGAGAAGTTAATGTACTCTAGAAAATGGAGGTTTTTCCGGAGACAGCTAAACATCGAATACGAAAACATCACATTAAATATGCTACAATAAATATTTGCAGATTGAGAAATTAAAAAACAAGATCTTATAGATGAGACGAAAAAAAAGGCATCAAGGTCCTAGGATTAGCTGATACGCGAATTAAATAAAAGGCAGTAAGACGGACTGCACTAAGTGGAGACATGTCACTCTTAAGCCACATAGGGAAACTATTTAACAAGATACTAGAGAGAAGGATGCGCACATATATAGAACCACGGCTGAACAACACACAAATGGGCTTTCAGAAAAATACCCTCAAACAACTTTCAGAAAAAACGATAGAACATAACATGACTTAGGGCCTATATCTGGTTTTCGTGGACCAAGAGAAAGCTTTTGGCAGAGTGGATAGAACACAACTATGGACAATAGTACACACACATGGAGTTCCCTAACATCTAATAAGCCTATGTCAGAGCATAAACGCCAATAGTCAATGCTCAGTAAGAACGAGCACAGGTAATCTGATAATTTTCAAATTCACTCAGGTGTGAGAGAGGGATGTGTACTATCCTCCCTATTGTTAATAACATACATAGATCACATCTGCAAAGTACCAAAGACAATGGAAGAAAACAATCTGAAGGATAACTTAAACGAACTACTATTTGTAGATGGCCAAGGACTAGTGGATACATCAGAGGAGGATCTACAAAGACAAATATATATATTACATCAAATATTCCAAACCTTTAACATGAAGATAAATATAGAAAAGTCCGAAGTAATGAAGATAGGAAGAACCTATATATATATACAACAGACTTAACCAGGTGACAGAATTCACATACCTAGGAAGTAGTATAACAACAGACGGCAAGAGCAGCAAAGAAATATACAATAAAAGCATACCAAGCCATAGGGCAAATGACACCAATCTTTAGAAACAAAAGTGTAGATTTAAACACCAAAATAACACTATTCAAAACAATTATTATGGCAACGCTGTGCTACCAATGGCGAACATGGACAACGACAACACAAGACAAACGTAAACTTGTAACAGCTGAAATGGCATGCTTACGCAGAATCCTAGGAATATCGATAAGAGACAAAGTGAGGAATGAGGACATTAAACAAAGAACCGGTACCACCCCAATCTTGGAATATATTAAGAAACAACAGATCAAATGGTTTGCCCATATCAGCAAACAGACAGCATACCACAGCAAGCTATGCTAATTAGATACAGTGAAGGCAGACCTAGAAGCTGACCATGAAAACGAAGGACCACTGAAATAAAAGAGGCGACAAATTCCACAATATACTCAGCAAACAAGTGGGCCGTCTCCAGAAAATTCTTCTACCCCTGATGTTGAAAGGCAACAAAGGGTTTAGCAAATATATATATAGTTAAGTATATAATTCAAGAATTTAGTAATATAATTGGTTTGTAGAAACCGAAGTGTAACTATCCACGGTTATCGGGAAAAGGTAAGGGGAAAGCAATGTGTACATACAATGAAGAAGGTTATATATATATTTCCTATTGCCGGTGCAATGGAATCCCATTATAATAACTTCGTCCGGACTGACAAAATATGTATGTAGTAACAGAAATTCGCTAAAAACAACATCTAATAAATATAATTGGAGATTCTTAAAAGTGTTGTTATATAGGGAAATTTGTTGTAAAATGATGTGCTATAGAGGACCCTATGTAGGCCCTATATGTTATGGTTCTCGTACACTCAGTATTACGCCAACTGAAATAGCACAACTGGACGTTGACACTGTCTACAATACCACAACTGGATGTTAACAGTGCCTATAATGCAATAAATGGACGTTGACATTGTCTACAATAAAACAAATCATCATCATCAGGTGACATGCCGGCTGGCGTAGGCGATCATGTCTCTCCACAGCTCTATCTCCAGCATTATGTATCAGAATCGCTGTTGTTTCCTTGCCGTGCCAGGTTGTTAAACTATTTTCTCACATTGTCGCCCTCTGTCTTTTTTGCCTTCAATCTTGCTTGTTGTGACGATGTTCTCTAAACCTCCTTGTCTCACAACATGGTCAAAAAATGAAGATTGATACCACAACTGGACGTTTAAATTGTCTACATTACCACATCTGAACGTTAACAGTGCCTACAATAGACCAGCTGGAAGTTGAAATTGTCTACAATACCACAACTGGATGTTAACAGTGCCTACAATAGACCAGCTGGAAGTTGAAATTGTCTACAATACCACAACTGGATGTTAACAGTGCCTACAATACCAGAACTGAAGAAATATCCAAGTGAACGTCTACACAACTATTCTTGTACATGAAGCAAATGACAGAGATACAATGTTGTTCACATTATGAATTATTGATTGACCTAAAGGGGCATTTCAATGGTAATAAACAAGATTATTTTGTGTGTGGTATGCCTTTTGTATAACTTTGTGCTCACTGCCAATCTATACACTTCTCAGTTCTGTGCAAGCAGCCCTGCATCTTCCACTGTTATATTTGATATGTCCATAAACGTTCTGGGTGGTTTTTATGTTCTATAAGAACCTTTCCTTCCATGATACATTTTTTGCAGTGCTTATTTTGAAAGGTAAAAAGGTGAGTATTTGCTTAGTTTGCGAAAAAATTGTTTATATCTTTAGTGGTTGGTGGTAACAGCTACACACACCCCTCCCCCCTTTCCAATGACCTAAAAGACCTAAAAAACACAATTCTTCTTTTTCTTCTTCTTTCTGTCCTCATGTACCTTTCGGTGTTGAGGGGAGAGTGATTGTACGGTCTTTTGCCCTTCTATTTGCCCCTTCCGCTGTTATATTTCCGAGTGTAAAACACAATACGCATCTACGAATTTTTTTTTAAAACTGATACATGAAATGTACCTTTGCAAAGCTTGATATTTTTCTAGAAGACATATTTTTGTTCCATGCTCTATAGAATGCAAGCCTTTCTCCTAATTAATACGATGCACTGATCTACAGTGTCACCACGACGGATGCATCTAATCGTTGGCCACATTGCGTGTAATTTGAATCACCAGCCAATGAAAATCACGGAAAAATGTGGCTCGGAAAAGATAAAACATTTGGCATCAGAAAAAATTATTTCAGGAAAATGACTTCGTTAAATGGCTAAGCCAAAACTAGATTCTAGTTGTGTTTGAAAATGTGTGGAAATCTGTCGGTCAGCCTGAGATCGTTAGGACTTATTTCTATTGGTGGATGATGGTATTCCGTTGTTTGTCACCATTGACAATGCAAGTCATATGCGTAATTGAAATTCATCTTTCTAAAGTCATGCATTTGACTTTTATTGTGATTTTCTTTGGCTCTCGACACAACGTGACCAATGAAAATCTCGAGAAAAGTAAAATTCTTCGCTTTAGAAGGATGTCTTTCGATTGGTCTTACAATCGTAAGATTGTATAAATGAAAAAAGGCAAAGTAAAATTGTCCAGTTTTTGTTAAAAGGGAAATCAGATATTTCTTTTCCACTCTCTGGACTGCATCCTGCTGGAGATCTAGTAGTACTGCTACAGGAGAGATCCAGCAGGAGTTTGAGAATGAACGCTGAAGAAGAAATTTCTAAACGGGAGACTAGCCGTGTTATCAATTTTACTAACGGGAAAAAGTGAGATAGATCAACTATAAATCTAATATTTTAGCACGGTAGGTCAATACCATGAATCAATGACCTTGATCGTTTAGTAAAAACGAATACAAATAGATTAATGACTTTTTGAATGTTTCACAGTTTAATTTTTTTTCCCCACAGACAGGACATTTTCTTTAGGTTGATACTCAGAATCAAAATAACCACACACAAAACAGTGGGGAAGTGGCGTATTCTCAGAAAAAACTCTAAATCTTTATATTCTAGTCCATTGCACAAAACGTTTACCAAAATAGATAATGAAGATAATGACGATGAAGGATAGGAATAAATATAAATAAAATCCATAACTCGTCAGGGTCGTACAGTTGCCACATTGGAGAGTGGAGACATCAACACACAAAGCCAACCAAACACCTCTCTTTTCAGCCATTCGGACCAGTGTAGCAACATTATTCCCTGGTGTTGTCAATCCAGGATTTTCTATGACTGCCTCTTCTTCTACCCCTGACTGTTCACGAAAAATAGTTTTAGAAAGTGAGCTGTGTCTTGTTACATGTCCTAATCAATCACGCATGTATTGTTCAACCGCTGCCTGAAGTGGTTCCTGAATATCTCAAAATTTGCTTGGAGAATACATTTGCCTTGTGCTCTACATAACTAATTTTTAACAAACATCTGTCACAATCAATCAATCAAGTGCCATGCCGACTGGCGTAGGCGATCATGTTTCTCCACGACTCTCTGTCTCTTGTGTTGTCAATAAGCTCGGCTGGTGAGCTTCTACTGTGCCACGATACAAGCCCATCTAGTAACATTTCTCTTTGTCGACCCCTGTCTCTTCTCCCTTCGATCTTTTCAGTGGTTATTAAGTATTCAAGCTGTGCTCTTCTCAGCACATGCCCTATAAACCTTTACTGTCTGCCCCTAATGTTTGATATGATTGATCTTTTTACGCCAGCATCAATGAGAACCTCTGCATTAGTTTTCTTGGCTGTCCATGGTATTTTCATCATTCTTCTCAGAAGCCACATTTCTGTAGCCTATAATTCGCTTTGAATTTTCTTGATTACAGTCCATGCTTCACAATCATAAAAAAATAATTGGTTCGATATAACATCTCAGCACCCGAATTCGGGTCTGCATTGATATACTTCCATACTTGGAATGCTGATTTGGCTTGTGCTGTTCGGCTCTTTATCTCACTTGAGCATCTACCTTCTGATGTTAACAGGGTGCCAAGATATTTCACTTTTTCAACTTGTGCTAATTTTGTGTTATTAATTATTATGTTGCATCTTGGTGATGTATGTCTCTTTGATACGACCATTATTTCTGTTTTCTTCTTGTTTAAACTGAGACCTTTGTTTTCATTTTCCTTCACTACTTTATCTAATATAGTGCTTGTAGTTCTTGTTCGCTTCCTGCGATCAGTACTGTGTCATCAGCATATCTGAAGTTATTTATATTGTATCCTCCCACTTTTATTCCTGGTATATCTTCTATATTTCGCATGTATTCTGTATACAGGGAGAAAAGGTCCTGTGACATTACACAACCTTGCCTGACACCCATTTCTATCTTTTGAAATCTACCTATAGTGTAGTTAACTCTCATCGCAGTCGTTTGTTTCCAATACATATTTCTTACTATTCTTAGATCTTTCCCATCAACGTTAAGGTTTTCTAGCAGTTTTATAATCCCTGAATGCTTCACCTTGTCAAATGCTTTGCTGTAATCTATGAAGCACAGATAAAGGTCTTGCTGTACTTCTATGGCCCTCTCCATTAATGTTCTTACTATATATAGGGCATTTCTTGTGCCTTTTCTTTCTACGAATCCGCATTGTTCGTCTGCTATCTCTGGTTTTATTTTTCCTCTTATACGCCTCATTATTATGCGCAGTAGAATCTTGGTCATCTGACTCATAAGACATCACATCTGTCTGATATTTAAATGTTTTTTTCCGGGTTTGCGTTGAGTGCCTAGCTTTATCATCGGTATGAAAGTATACTGAGTACTAACGATTGATTGATATTTACCGTATTAAGGATGATTGACATAGAACGGCTGATAAATTATTAAACATTTCCATATACTCTCAAGGATAAAAGAGATATTGTTTAAAAGTAATACATGAAGAAAAGGGATGAAGTAAAGAGAAGGAAAAAAATATGACAACTAAATTTAGAAAGTGTAGGGTGATGCGATGAAGTATGAAGTATACGAGAACCAGAAGAAGAGAGGAAGACATCTTTATCAGATGAAGACTGGTAACATTTGTGCATCGTTTTCTGCAGTAATTTATTTTGTGTCAAATGTGGGTGCTTTAGTATTGGATTGATAAAGATCAATTTTGTGTTCGTTATTATCTGTAAAAATATGAGAATAATTCGTGTTTCTGTTTCTGCCAGTTGGTATACGGTTTTACTGTAACATAATTCTTTCTCAACACTATATTACACAATGTAGTTTTTTCCCCCCATAACAAACCATTTTACTCATATATGATCATTTTTGTGTTCACAATTTTAGTGGCTGTTTCCTTTTAAAGCCGGATATATTTTGATGGATACTTGAAATTTTCAAGATGATTCATGATTTATATGAAATTCTGCGTGCATTAAAATTTGTAGAAGCTCATTTTTGTTTCTCGAAAAATTGTGTAGATAAAAATTTGTTTGTGTATTTTTGCAATATAGGCCTATTTTTGTTATTTATTTTCACTTTAGTTAAAATGAAATATTCAATGTTGATACCGCTTTTAGCTTATTTCTGCATTAAATTCTTGTAAAAATCAACTCCATTCCCTTCAAAAATAACATACTAGAGAAAAGGGTACCACGCCCATAAAAACATTAATATACAACTTTTCGAATTATATTTACATATTATGCATACCTGAACCTAATAAATTTGAAATATTAAGTAATAATATTTTTATCATGGGAGAACTTAAATGGTGTAATAGTGGGTTAACGTGTTTCATTTTATGCCCACGTTTTGATCGCAGTGTCTTGCTCAATTTCGCCTTCATTCATATAAAACCAATATAAATACTGTTTCGTGCTTATTATAAACACTAGACAACAAATATGTGTATAAATATACCTACACGAAACTAGACAGACACATATTTAATCAGACTGAGACAGACATGATGGAGCAATAAAGACCATTTCGATTATTATGGCAGACGGAAGTTCACAAGTGCAAATAGTAAACAGTATCATAATATATTCTCAGAATGTTGGTCACAAACTCAGCGGGAGTGGGTTGGAGAGGGATGAGAAGAGAAGAAACACAATTACAGAAAACGGGATTCTTCACTGATGTCCTTTCTGTTAGTGGGTTGTCTCCTATGTGACCCTAAGACTGGACAAAAGCGTTGAAAGGTAATTATTTTCCTCTTTGCTAAGAACTTCAATTTTTTTTAGCGTCAAAGCGGATAGAAGAGAGTGAAGAATATTTTGAAGGAGTGGTCTGTTCAGGAAGAGGTAGAAATTAGAACTTTTCGAGATAATCTCAAGGACAAGAAAGAAATAGAGATCGGTAGATATAGATAGATAGATAGATAAATAGATAGATATAGATAGATAGATAGATAGATAGAAAGATAGATAGATAGATAGATAGATAGATAGCTATAGATAGACAGATAGATAGACAGATAGATAGATAGATAGATATATAGATAGATAGATAGATAGATAGATAGATAGATAGATATATAGATAGATAGATAGATAGATAGATAGATAGATAGATAGATAGATAGATAGATAGATAGATAGATAGATAGATAGATAGATAGATAGATAGATAGATAGATAGATAGATAGATAGATATAGATAGACAGACAGATATATAGATAGATAGATGGATGGATGGATGTATGGATGGATGGATGATGGATGGATGGATAGAAAGATTAGACAGATAGATTAGGCAGGCAGGCAGACAGACAGAGAAATTCTAAAAAATGTAATACAGATGTACGGTGATGCATTAGATGATGAAAAGGTAGAGAAATTAGACATTTTAACCACTTAGATGGAGTGTGAACTACTTTGATGGAGTGTGAACTACTTTGATGGAGTGTGAACTACTTTGATGGAGTGTGAACTACTTTGATGGAGTGTGAACTACTTTGATGGATAGTGAATTTACAAGTTAGTACGTCTGTGCACTGAAAAGTATGTGTGTTATCTCCTCCACCCCATCTCCCACCCACCCTAAAAAAAGATAGGAAATTTCCTGGATTTCGTGATATTACTGGTAAGCATTCTTTGTTTGAGAAAAGGCATTCATTAAAGGAAGGGGTGTTTAACTGCTTTTTGGTTTGCAAGAACGTATATTGTTATTGTATAGTAAGTTGGAGTTAGGTTTGCAAGAACTTATATTGTTATTGTATTCAAAGTTGGAGTTAGGTTTGCAAGAACTTATATTGTTATTGTATTCAAAGTTGGAGTTAGGTTTGCAAGAACTTATATTGTTATTGTATTCAAAGTTGGAGTTAGGTTTGCAAGAACTTATATTGTTATTGTATTCAAAGTTGGAGTTAGGTTTGCAAGAACTTATATTGTTATTGTATTCAAAGTTGGAGTTAGGTTTGCAAGAACTTATATTGTTATTGTATTCAAAGTTGGAGTTAGGTTTGCAAGAACTTATATTGCTATTGCATCCTAAGTTGGGGTTAGATTTGCAAGAACGTATATTGTTCTTGTATTCAAAGTTGGAGTTAGGTTTGCAAGAATTTATATTGTTCTTGCATCCTAAGTTGGGGTTAGGTATGCCAGAGATAAAATGAGAGAGCTAAACCATGAGATATGCAGGATACAGTCTATGACAGTGCAGCACCAACGCGCGAAACAGATGATGATGGAGGTCCGTTGTAGCCAATATTCCATGCGGAGACGGAACTTAATTATGACGATTCATTCAAAAATAAACATACGCATGGGACAATTAATATTTAGTGAACGTGACAGAGACTGAGACAGAAATCATACCGTAAGGGACGCTGAGACAGCGCTGATAGACCGAGAAGTTTCGGTCAAATAGGGACGTCGCTCGTGTGTTGAAAGGGCCAGAAAGGGCAGCATAGAATAGTAACACTGTTTACTTTCCATGCTTGTCGCAAGAGGCTACTAATGAGATTTTGGAGGGAAGTTGACTGTTGCATCTTATATAGGGTCAAAATGACACAGAAACCTAAGTTGGATGTATCATTCTGAAAGGTGCAGATAATACAGGTAAGCTGTAAAACATGGCACAACGCATCCCGGACTACATCCTGCTAGTCTATAAGAGTTTGAGAACGAACGCAGAAGAAGAAATAGGGACTTGTGGTAAACCTACATGTACTCTAATATGATATCTTCTTAGTTTATTTACAACAATAGAATGGAAACTCATGTACAAATATATAGATCGTATTAATAGCTGAAGAGAATTGTTAAAACAATTTATAGGGGAAGGGTGAACACACACTGAACTTAAAAGAACCGAGATTAAAATTTGTTGAGCATACAACACCGCCTGAGGATAGACACTAGACAGGAATTACATATATATATATATATTTAGGGAGGGCTTTAACCTCCTCCACTCCCAGCTACGACACTGCTTTCTCCAGGATAAGGTCCTCCGCTTGCGAGGCAGGAATGTGTCAAATTCAGTAGTTTCCACTTTCCCCGTCATGTTTTCCTCCAAACAAATTCTTCATAAAGGAAGTGATACGTTATTTATACGTTCTCATAAGCAAATTCGTTTCTACGACCCTGGTTGGAAGAGGACCACCATTCAAAACAGTTGTATCATTCTAAGTGAGGCAAGAATTCGTTTTAACAATTTCTACTCATCGTCCATGGAGCCCATCATGTGAATCCTACACGTGACCAAAAAAGTATTGTGAAAGAGGGATAACTCAAGTCGATCCTGTGAGTTCACGACTACTGTCCCTTTGTCGTTCTCAACGAAACCATTCAAAATAGAATGGCTACACTACAGTTGCTTGTGGGTGTGTTCAAACAGAATGTGATGTTCTTGCTGTGGTTTAACACAGGTGTACATTTCTAACTCGTGTCATGTATTCTAATACTCTTTGTAGATATTGTATTTAATCATTCAAATATTATCGACTGTACGATTTTCATAGAAAGATATTGGACATACGACAACTAGAGGTATGTTTTACAACTATATTCTTGTTTTTTTCATTAGTTCTTGATTTGAACTTATATTGTTCTCGTATGAGGCATGTTCTAATATTTATTGTTTATTCAAAAGACGTCGATGAATAATTTCATTGTATTCGGGTTTCCCCATATCTAATGCATGTCTATCCATTTCAACAGTGCAATACGTCGCCTGTTCGACAACCGTTCATAACACGTAAGTCGTAGTTTCAAGAGATAACCTGTTTGACTACCACTCATAACACGTAACTCATAGTTTCCAGCGATAATCTGTTTGACTACCAACATAACACGTAACTCATAGTTTCAAACGATACTCTTCAAGAATATTCTGAAAAAAAATAATAAACTGGACGCCACGTCACAGTCTCGAACTATTGAACCATGCCAGAGTCGGATATAGCCGAGATGCGCAAATATCACATCCAAGCTTAAACCATGAGACAACTTATTCCATTCTCCCGGTTACATTCTCAAAATCTGCAGGAGTTAGGTAAGATAGAACAAAGAAGAAGAACTCTTGAACGCAACGCGAATGGCTTAACCACTATACCATGGAAGTTGTTAAATAATGTTATCTTGTTAATTTTATTGTTTAAATCATGCTATATTTTGTTGGTTAGCAATATCAGACACGGACGTACTCACTATATCTAAGTACCAAATACACTTTTGAAGAAGATCCAACTGAGAAGGAGGGACATATTGTGTACTCCCGCCCCAAAATAAGCCAAAATAATTATCTCCTTAAAGATAAACGATATTAATGTGGACAGAAGAAACGCTTCAAGGTTTCTCTAAAAGTGTCTGTAAAGAGCTTCTATATTTACATCACCTTCTTGGAATCATTTGCTCAGAATTGCCCAATATGTTACGAACGCACAAGCAAATGTGATATTGCTGAATACATAAAATGACAAAGGTCCAGAGAAAACTTGCTGCACGAGAGAACAGAAAGCAAACACCATGACGTTGAAATCTGATAAAACCATTTACAGTTGTGGCAGTTCGATATTTCCAGAATTGATCTTTACTTTAATCGTCACACCGATAGATGCAACAACACAAGTCTGAAAGTGTTATCATCGCCGGGGATGAACAATTATTATTATTATTGGAGAATTGGAGCGTTGTTTTGAAGAAGCTTTCTTGAGATGTGAAATCATGTACAGTTTGGTTATGTTAAGACTCACATCCATTTAAAAATTGAAGGAGGGAGTATTCAGTAATGGTTATCGGTGTTAATGGCACTTTGTCAGTTTGGAAATAAAAGATCACCTTGATGAGACGCTGTTCTTTCAACCGTAGGCCCCTTTTGACCGTGGCTGTATCTGCGTTTAACGATAAATACCGGTACATGGTCCGAAATAGTTGATATGGATGGTTATGACCTGTGTAGTAGCTCAAAATATTACCTTTTATCGTAATCGGAGGAGCTTTTTTTATTTAAAGTGTATTTCCATAGAAAATTTTTCTGTTCGTTTTTTGTTATAAGCAGACTTAGTGTTGCAGTTGTCCTGTTGTTTTTCAGTCATGTTTTGCACTTTAGTGTTAACGTTTTGTTGTGGTCCTTAATCCCATACTATCCGCAGTGTAGGCCTACATCTAAAGACTACTCAATGTGGTGATAGTGTACTAATATTTATAGTGTATCGTAAATTTGTTATTGTGAAATGTTGGTCTGATGTAGCCACATATAGTAGTGCAAAGACCACGCCGCACTGGTCGCGGTCTATTGTTCGGACATTTTCTTCCCATGAGTTGAGGACTGATAAAGGGGACGTGCTGATTAAATGACACGTCTAGGTAGCAATTGAGGACACGTGGCATTAAAATGACACATGTAAGAATGGGCACCTGCGAAGCAGAGTGAGGAGTGTGTTTAACCAGCTGATTAGAAAATAATCAGCATGCATTTACTTCAACGTGTGCCTGGGAAGACTTAACAACAAAAGAGTTTGTCCAGAACGCAATGACATCGGTTCATAAGCAACAACCAATAACTACTGTTGAAAAACTATCAAGACAGAGTAAAGAGAGATCATGTTTGAACAGGCGCAGAACAATCAACATTTTAATCTCGATCTCAAAATCAAAGATGAAGCATTTCAGACAATCAATAGTTTCACTGATCTTGCTAGCACTTTCTCACGAGATGTAAATATTGACGCAGAGGTAAACAATCGTACCACAATAGACTAAGCATCATTTATGGGTAAAAGGGGAAATAACTGTTACCACCAAACGTATAGTCTATCAAGCAGCAGCAATAGTATCACACCATTAAGCATGTGAGACATGAGTAATATACACCACGCACGCTAAGAGACTCCACCATTTCGACCTCACTGTCCAACTAAGATACTCAAAATACATTGGTGGGATCAAATACCAGAAAGTCAGGTATTGATGGAATCTAAATCTTAAGCGTAAACTCAATGCTGATGAAGGCACATTCATGATGGCCAGGTCTGTTCTGTATGAAAGATATCCGTCTGAAAAAAACTGCTATATGAAGATTTCTTTAATATTTCTTCTTCTTCTGCGTTCGTTCTCAAACTCCTGCAGATTAGCAGGATGTAGTCCGGAGAACGGAATGCGTTATGTCATGGTTTACAGCATTGCTGCGATATCTGCGCAGTTCGGCCGGACACATCCGACTTCAGCATGGCTTTGGGTCACTGACCCTATATGGGATGGAACAGCCAACTCCATCCCATAACCTCCTTAGTCGCCTTTTACGAAATGCGTGGAAGGTAAACAGTGTTGCTATTCTTTGCTCCCCTTTCGGACCCCGGCAACACACGTGCGGAACTCTTTAATATAAACATACATATGTGGAAGAGAGTTTGGCACAAGACAGGAACGACTGTTCTCGCACTCAGCATTGTGGCAGCTTTTGCAAAGAACCTCTCACAAGCTGCTGCTCAACAAAATCGTGATAGAAGTAAGACAACAGCTCAATGTCTGCAAGACTCCTCTCCCTTGTGTTAAGAGTGTGGAATAAAATTACAGGTACTCAAATAACTCATTACACACAGTCGGACACACCGAGCAGTCTTCACTATTACCACAATCTTCATCAATGTTGAGCTCAAATGATCATTGTCAACTCCGATAGACACCACTATCTATTATCACATTATCTTTTAGTATATCTTGCTATTGCCAGATTGCTCTTCTATGAGAAATTGCATACGTTATTCTTGCTATTGTCTTGAATAATATGTGGTTACTGCTATTGTTAGTGACTAATGTGTGCCTATTGCTATTAGCAGTGGCTAATGTGTGGGTATTGTTGTTATTAGTGAATAATGTGTGGTTATTGCGGTAATGAGTGGCTAATGTGTGGGTATTGTTGTTATTAGTGAATAATGTGTGGTTATTGCTGTAATGACTGGCTAATGTGTGGGTATTGTTGTTATTAGTGAATAATGTGTGGTTATTGCGGTAATGAATGGCTAATGTGCGATTATTGCTATTATTTGTGGATGTGTGGTTATTTCTATTATTATTGGATAATGTGTAGTTATTACTATTATAAATGCCTAACATATGGTTATTGTCGTTATTAGTGGATAATGTGTGGCTATTTCTGCTGCTAGCTGCTAATGTGTGGCTATTTCTGCTGCTAGCTGCTAATGTGTGGCTATTTCTGCTGCTAGCTGCTAATGTGTGGCTATTTCTGCTGCTAGCTGCTAATGTGTGGCTATTGCTGAACAAAAAACACATTAAAAAAAATTGAAGAGTTGTTCAAGGGGAGGTAATGTGATTATTATAGTAAATTTTCATAATATAATCGTTGCAAGCGTTCTGTTATTGAAGAATTGGAGGAGCACGGAGAAGAAACCAATATAGTCTTCTTCTTCTGCGTTAGTTCTCAAACTCCTGTAGATTAGCAGGATGTAGTCCGGGGAACGGAATGCGCTGTGTCCTGGTTTACAGCAATGCTGCGATATCTGCGCCTTTCGACCTGACACATCCGACTTCAGCATGGCTTTGGGTCACTGACCCTATATGGGATGGGACAGCCAACTTCACCCCATAACCTCCTTAGTCGCCTTTTACGACATGCGTGGAAGGTAACAGTGTTGCTATTCTTTGCTCCCCTTTCGGGCCCCGACAACACGCGGGCGAACCAATATAGTGATAATGGATTATGAAGTTCTCAATTACATCAGATAGTTCCTGTAACAGAAGCATTAGATCAGTTGGTACACTGTATTGTGCTGTCTTAGCATCTAAAAATGCTCGGTTCAACTGCCTTGACGTCCGCTTCCCAGACGACCTAACTGTGCTCATGATGACTCCCACAGTTAAGAAAGTAACAATAATAATGAATAGCACTGGCTACAAGGTTTCGATTTCAATAGGGAGCCCGCATGAGGAAGGTTGTATGTCTTACCAGTGACCTTCCATTCAAACTAGTATGCTACATTATATTTCTAGTACGTAATCTGACTACACAGCGAGGCTTTTCTTTCAGTGTAAATATCTCTAAGAATCACGTATACAATTATGTTGAATTTCTTTACGATTTGTTGATTAGGGAATGTTGATTACCATTTTTTTTCGATTTCATTCGCTCTCAAATTTCTGCTGAAAGATCAATCGTGGATTCGAAGTGATGGCATCATTCCTCAATTTTTAGAAGATCATGCGCTTTGTTATCAATCTCCTGTGATTGGGTGAACAACAAATGACTCCAATGCTTGCTGCAGATCTTGATGATGATTTAGTTGTGATGAAGTAGATCTTTATATATCATATCTGTTCTGGCAGTAAAGATTATTGTCGTAAAGACATGGTTGTGTTGGGGGGGGGGGGTTTAACGAATGCATGTTCTAGTCCTCAGAGGAGGCATTCCAGTGCAGTTGTATCCCGTGGTCGTCACGTTCTGTCAGGAACGTATCATATACTTCTTGGTCGACTATTTCATCATTTTTCTTTCAGATTTGTTGATTCATCAGCAGTAATGGTACGTCAGACGACACTCCCCGCCACCTAAGAGTCCGCTACAAAAGAAAAAAACGTACAATGTCCGCTGGTCTGCATCTCTTAGCCACAACTGGGGATTATTTGATAGAAAACAAAATTAGGAAATTGAAAAAGACGAATTTAATTTATGAGCCCCGGACAACAGTACATATAATCAATATATGCTATTCATTCTTCTCCTTCAAGGAAATCATTGAATTTTAGTTTCCTTCAGTATTGTCAATGTCAAACTTATATATAGAAAAGATCTCTCAATGCATAGAGGATTGACCTATTTGTACTCGAGTTATCACATTAAAATTGGGTACGAGAGTTAAGTATTTAAAGGAAATATAGTGGAGCTGGGGGGTCCTTAATTATTTACAGTTGTCCATAAGGGGGAAGGATAGGGATAAAACATTGCTCACAAATTATTGACGTAATTTATGGACAGTCCCTTCCTTTTAAGAACATGAGCTAAAAACATTTGAAAGGCAATGAGAAAATAAGAAAGTTCAGATTCAATGAATTTATAGCATGGACTGTCATCTTAAGATAAGCGATCTTAATATTTTTGAGAACCATTAGCTTTATATAACATTGGTTTCTATGATCAGGGAATGTAACATTGTTGGATACATTTGGTTTATAACATAGACTTGTATGATCAATGATCTTAGAATTGTTGAAAACCGTCGATGACGACATTGGCTGAAGTCATTGTTCCGTCTGCATGTTTGCACGTGCGAGTAGATGCAGCAAATGTGGGTGAAATTGATGCGTTTCGCGCTTCATTTAACATATCGACAACAATTGATGGAATGTGGACAAGATATGAAGCTTGGTGTCTCAATGCCATTGATTAACCATATATCGTACCCGCCATGTCTGTCCAAAAAGTTGGCATTTCGCTAAAAATGTTTATAAAAATCAGATAATTCTAAGTAAAGAACAGCTTGTCATTTATGGGGAAAGAAAAATGATATTATAACCAATGATAGAGTAAAAAATCGAGTTTGAAGTGATGGGAGAGAGTTCTGATGTATGGTTAAGAAAGGATGAGTTGAGATGACATGATTTCGTATCAAGATTATATGGCGTTTCAAATATAATTTTCCTATATTGGTCGCATATCATATTCAGGACGTAGCGATCAACTTCCGTGTTTTGTCGCATATCGTATTCAAGATGTAGCTATCGACTCAACATTAATATTTTGACTGTTTACCTTTTAATGGCTATATTTACTGTTTGTAGGTTGTCACTGCTTGTTGAAAGGTTCAAGCTAAGAATTATTATCTGTAGAGGAAGTGAAACTGGTACTTTCAAAGTCGACTGACGTTCTGTACTTCTTCGCCACAGAAACAAACATTGATAGATAGAGGGCGAGAATACGGTTGGATGAGATAACTGAAAAACAATATCTTCTTCTTCTTCTTTCTGTCCTCATGTACCTTTCGGTATTGATGGGAGAGTGATTGTACGGTCTTTTGTCCTTCTATTTGCCTCTTCTGCTGTTATATTTCCGAGTGTCTCTAATACACTATCTATCCATCTTTTACGAGGGTTAAAAGACAATGTCAGAGAATGAAAGTGAATGTCTTTTGCGGACACATACCTTTGTTTTAAACCAATGGTAATAGTGAACAAATGGTTAGGTAAATAGTCGTCATATCAGCATTGATGCAGATGGCCACGTCCATCTCCTTTCGAGTTTATCCACAACCGTATCATGACTGACAGTTCTATGTTGGTTAATAACATAGAGCATTATTATAATCCAAATCTCCACTTATTATCAATTTTATTGTTTGTCAAAAAGGCATTTGAAAGTTTGCACCGATCAACACTGCTAGAAAATTATCGACAAATATCGCTTCCAAACTAGATATTTAAATGTAATTAAGGCTTTATACGACAACTCAAGATGCTGTGTTAGAACACACGAGAGTATAACTGAATGGTTTTACATAGAAAGGGGAGTATAACAAGGCTGCATTATGTCAACATTGCTTGTTAGCTTGGTTATAGACTAGGTTGTGAAAAACATTGCTTGTTAGCTTGGTTATAGACTAGGTTGTGAAAAACTACATAAAAAAAACATTTTTGTATAAAATGAATAGATTATAGTGATCTATATTCCGTAGATGGTTTGTCGTTAATAGGTTCAACTCCTGCTGAGGCACAAGATATGTTGACTCGACTTTGTCATCTTTCAGAACAAATTGGTCTTCCTGTCAAAACTTCGAAGAATAAGATCATTAATTTTAGTCTACAATTTTAAGATCACTCTCAACGAAGAAACATTTCACGCATATGACAACTTTTATGATTTAGGCAGCACACTGACTTAAGATGGAGATACAACAACAGAGATATCTACCAGAATTACATTAGCATCAATTGCATTTAACCGCCTACTACACATCTGGAAATTAAAAAAACAAAACAATAATAAGTAAATATGCCAAACTACGATTGTTCAACTGCAATGTAATATCCGTATTAACATATGGTTGTAAAAGTTAGAAAAAACAAAAGCACCAGAGAAGAAAACAAATTCATTTGAAAATAAATGTCTTAAAGGTCTCTTTAAAATGTGGTTGTACAAGTAAATTCAAGTAGGAAACATGAGAGTAAATGAAAATAATTCTTACGGCTAACATAAATTGAACCAGGTTCGTTCTAGCGGCATTGAATTGCATTGTCACTCAAGTAAACCGATTTTCGTACTTTTGAAAGACCTAAATCAGAAATAAACTTAAATATTGGCTGGGAAGAATTCAAGTCAAACAAGCAAGAGGAGACACCAAAATAGCAATATGTTTATACAATAATAAGAAAAAAACATATATGCTGCATCTACTCTATATCAATGTATGGCTCAGAAACATGGACATTAAACAACAATTAGAAGACAGAATTGATGCGTTTGAGATGTGGATATATAGAAGAATAGGGAGAACATCATGGAGAGAGAAGAAAACAAACAAAGAGGTTCTAATAACACTTAATATGAATAAATAATTATTAAAGGCAGTAAAGATAAAGCAAATAAAATATTTTGGACACATTAAAAGACATGACACCTTGTTTAAGACGTTATTTGAGGGTAAGTCGAAGGGGGGTAAGCAAGAGTTAAAAAGAGATACAAGTCGGAGAGTAACATCACAAGATGAACAGGTTACAATCCTGTAGAGTGCACCACTAACACAATAAAACAAGAAACAGGGGATGTTGGAGGTCTGCTGCAACCAACCTTCGTTGTGGAGACAGAACTTGATGACGATTAAAAAAACGGTGGACGTAAAATGGACATGTACTTAGAATGAATGAAAACAGACTGCTACTACACGCATTAAAAATGGGTACAAGATTGCAAAAGAAGAAGAGGAAAACCAAGAAAGACTCTTCATAGAACAACCATCAACCATTAAAGAGGGTATAACTATGGATCCCAACAACATGCAAGAATTACACACATTAGCATCACATCGCTCGAACTGAAGAGCTGCCATATGCACTTATTCATCGCTGAAGGAATATATATGTTTCTCAAACTATGTCGCCATGTTCTTTTAAGTTCAAAAATTATATAGAATTTATTATTTTCAAAGAAATTTTTTCTTAGCAAATCATTGAGGCTGTAACTATTTCTCACTTTATCACTGTCGGATCGATTCTCCACAACATCCAGTGAACGGTAAAACGTTGCAATGAGACGCTAACTTGTACTAGTCGACATTCTCTGCCACCACGTCCACAAGAGTACCGACTAATCTAATAAAATAAGTCCAATAATTACATTAATAGTACTACTTTTTCATTTGTTGCCATGAAAACTGTTTTCCCGTACTGGCATGCTACATAGAAGAAAGTAATTTATGTTGCCAAGACTAGAATTTCCAATCTTGAAATAAACAAATGTTGAGTACAATTTCTTTAGATTGTCAACAATAAAGCCCTTTCTGTATTTTATACTTAGAAGAAAAGAGGTTCTAGATACAAATTTATTATTTGTCAGACCTTGTTAATGAAGACGAAGACGATATTTTATTTATGTTTTGCTTATTTTGTGTTTGCAGTATAGTTATATCTTTCTATCGCTTCCATTCTTTCGGTGTTTTAAGCCATGATCGTTTGGGGACTATATTTTTCTTTAATATGTGTCTTCTTCTTGTATGCTTTGTTTTTTTTTGTCTTCTCTTTCCTTTACTTTCTGATTCTTGTCTAATCTTACTATATACTTCTTTATTATTATTATTTCATCAACTTTTCTTATTTGACTTGTATTTATTAATTTACTTTCGCATTTGTGTCTCATAAATATTTCTTATTTGATTTTACCAAATTATTTACTTTATAATTCTTGTCATATACTTTTCTTATTTAAGTTTTATCTACTTATTTACTTCCGTACTTGTTTCTCAGAAACATTTCGTATTTTAGTTTTATCTACTTATTTACGTCCTCACTAGAGTCTCAGCAACTTTTCGTATTTTAGTTTTATCTACTTATTTATTTCCTCACTAGAGTCTCAGCAACTTTTTGTATTTTAGTTTTATCTACTTATTTACTTCCTCACTAGAGTCTCAGCAACTTTTCGTATTTTAGTTTTATCTACTTATTTACTTCCTCACTTGTGTCATCCCGTATTTGAGCTTTATCTATTTCGTTACTTTCAAATTCTTATCTTGAAACTATGTGATGTGATTACCATGGGTTAAAATATAGGTCATCTAACAAGCAGTTTCCTCAAGGTTAGGGTGACATTAAATGTTAATGTGAATGTACACAGGTCGCTACGACTATATATGTACAATATGTACACTTGAAATAAAGAAGTGAACTAGATCTGCGGTAATTAGAGCATATAGTATCATATCTCATCTACTTTTCGTATTTGAGTTTTATATACTTATTTCATTTACTTCATCATTCGTGTTTCAACTTTTCTTGTTTGAGGTTTACCTAATTCTTTACTTTCTAAATTCTTCTGTCATCTATATTTCTTATTTGAGTTTTATCTACTCTTTTTCTAGCTGTCCAATTTGGCCTTGTTAAGTCAGTGCAATTATAATGGACTGTGTAGTCAAATGTGTGCCAGCACTAGATATCTCCAAATGGTTGCAAGCTTCGTTGAGATTTTATGTCTGCGTAATGATAAAGCACATAATAAGCAATGGGTCGCAGGAGTATCACATTGAAGACTCCAGTACACAATTACACGACCCATATTATAACCATACTGACAGGAAAATTCTGCAATAATTATGATGCAGAAATCCAAGCAATTAGTGTGGCAGCTAAAAAACTGCTGAACTCCATCTCTGACCTACAGCCTGTGGTATTCCTGACAGATGCAAGGTCAGTGCTTCAAGCTCTCCAGTCTGGAAAACTAACAGACTTGAAAAAACTACTTAGCGAATTGTCTTACCAGTATAGGGTAACCATGCAGTGGATACCCTCTCACTGTGGAATACCAGGAAATGAAAAAGTAGACCAACTGGCTAAGGAAGGTGCTGCCGAAGACCAACCAGATATACCAATCACCTACCATAAAAAAAAACAGATGATCAAGTCAATAAGAAAGCCACAATCACCAACACAAGATGACTATCATATTATGAACAGACCAGAACAAGTTATAATTCTACGTCTCAGAACAGGACACAACCGACTTCGCAGTCACATGTATACAAAGTTCAAGATTGGCAACACTGCCATGTGTACATGTGGACAGGCAGCACAGAGTGCCAAACATATACTTCAAGAGTGTTCTGAGCATGAAACGCTGAGGCAGACATATTGGCCAGAGGAAACAACACTGGAATCAAAACTCTATGGGACACTGTATGAACTACAAAAGACTGAGTTTTATTAAGGAGACAGAATTACATATATAGACATGTTTCAAGTGAACGAAAGAAGAAGAAGAATAACCATACTCCATTGTTAATATTTCAGTAGTCATAATTTTAATTCGTTCGTTCCGATGTCCTGTTCGAAAATTCTTTTTCAGTCAGAATAAAAATATAAATGGTGAAGTATGTATTCTACTATGCACACATAGACGTCCATCCTCTGAGTAGGATGATTCTTCTCAAAGCATTACACATCTCAAAGGTGCAATTATAATTTAACTCTATAATTTCATCTTAGCCAGCCATTTTTTTCCATTTTCTAAAATATGTGCTTTACATCCTGCACATATGGAGTTAGTGTGTCCGTGTGTGATTTATTCTTTTGCATATGGAGTTAATGTGTGCGTGTGTGATTTCTTCTTTTGCATATGGAGTTAGTGTGTGCGTGTGTGATTTCTTCTTGTACATATGGAGTTAGTGTGTGCGTGTGTGATTTCTTCTTGTACATATGGAGTTAGTGTGTGCGTGTGTGATTTCTTCTTGTACATATGGAGTTAATGTGTGCGTGTGTGATGTTGTCTTGTACATATGGAGTTAGTGTGTGCGTGTGTGATTTCTTCTTTTGCATATGGAGTTAGTGTGTGCGTGTGTGATTTCTTCTTTTGCATATGGAGTTAGTGTGTGCGTGTGTGATTTCTTCTTGTACATATGGAGTTAATGTGTGCATGTGTGATGTCGTCTTGTACATATGGAGTTAATGTGTGCGTGTGTGATTTCATTTTGTGCATATGGGGTTAATGTGTGCATGTGTCCTTTTCTTTTTCATTAGCTCTGAAACTCCTGCCAGTTATAAAAATGTAGACTAGAGAAAAGATTGCTTCGTGATTGACATTTTGGTTGCACCAGTTTGTAATTTTGCATTCTGTGAGCTCTGGGGTCAGTGCATATATCAAATTTTAAATTTATGGCTGGTCAATACATATAGCTTAATGGACCCCACGGTCGTATTTTGTCTGCCCCTAACCTTTTAAAGTCACGAGTATGTATACATCTTTTTAATATAATAAAGCATAACCGCCACTTCGAACGCGAAGACGGACACTTATCCTAATCTGATACTTCTTCAATATTTTATTCTACAGGATGCCCGCAATTTCACGAAAATACCGATCGCTTCTCATAGCGGATGTTTTTACACGTATAAATATTTGTCAGCACAAAGAACGCAATCCGTACATGATCAATGGACGTGTTCCATTAAGTGTTCACGAGATAGTATCAGTAAAAACTGGCTCAATCATCGAAGGCAAATATGAGCATAGTTAGGAGTAGATTTCAAGACAAGAGATTTGCACTTCATGAAAACAGGTAGGATTATATTTTAGCAGTGCCCCACCTTTTACATTACACAACAGGAAATATATCGAAAATATTAGTCTTCTTTTGCGTTCGCCCTCAAATTCCTGCTGTTGGCAGCATGAAGTTCGGAGAACAGAATGCGCTGTGTTTACAACCTGGCAGCAATATTTGTGCATCGTCCTGGCACATCCGATTTCAGTGTGAATTTTGATAAACTTAACCTCCTATGGGATGATATAGCAACCTAATCCACAAATCCCCGTATTCGCCTCTTGCAACATGCATGACAGATTATATTATTGCTATTATTTGATCCCTTTTCGGACACTGGCAACATATGAGCGTCGATTATAGTAAATATGAACTATTTGCTGTTTTTCATTGTAACGTCTGCCACATTACGTCTTTGTAAGCTGTTTAGACGTATTGCGGCGATGTTACCCTAATAGAATGTAAGGTAACGAAGGTCGTAGAGACTCCTCTTGGTTGTCTTTGTTATTGTGACATATCAATATATGTCAAGAGAAGACTCTTGATGGTGAAACCTAGAAGACTCTTACAACAGAGTCAGCTTCGACCAGCTGATACATTTGCTAAGTGAACTCGACTTGTGGATAATTCCATGGATAGCTCTGAGATTGGGATCCTGGACATCAGAGATCAGAACTATAACACTGGGATTGCCACAAGGATCGCCATATCACTTGCACTTTGGGGTGCAAAACTTTGCTCTAGGCGGACCCAGGGTTAGCAGATAACCAAGATCCCAAATGTACCTCCACGCGGTGCACCCTGGAAACAGAAATACAGCAGCTCGAGCTGATTCTGGCCAAATCTTTTGGGGATCGTGTCCGATATTGTGGAGGTAGCAGATGGAAAGAGATTTGACTGCACAAGAGACAGACAATATCTCCGACACCACCAGCATCACCACATATAGCGACACTGTCGACATACAGTGAAGCAAGTCAGTCCAGTCCGAACATTGGAGGGGCGGCCAATGTAAAATGCACGTAAAGATAGATGCATGGCGAGAGACAGATATATTTCATACCGAGTACAATGAAACAATGAAAGGGCAGAACAGCGCTAGAGGGCAGCGCGAACTGCAAATAGAAAGTGAAAAGTCCCTAGGAAAGGGGAACTACATGCTCCGTCAGCTCGAGACGAGCTTCTAGTTACCTGCGTTCCTTACAGGCAGAGATCCAGACCCATCCATTGGCGTTTGGTAAAGCAAGAAGACCTAACCCAACTCTAATGTCGAGCCATCCTAAACCGGAAATATGCTCGCGAAGAGAAAGGGTTCTGTACTCGATGCGCTCAGGCACAAAAGGGACAACGATTTAGCCCTGGCCCAACTCTACTGTCAGGTTTTCCTACACCGGAAATACACTTGAAGAGAGAAAGGGTTCAGTACCTGATGGGCTCAGGCGCTATTGGGACAAGGACGCTCAGCTCGAGAACGCCTTGCTCTCAAACGCGTGGTGTGAGACTCGAACTTGGACAAGGGGTACACAATGTCGGTGAATGACACCTCGGCTAAGAGGGCGAAAGAGCCAGGGTCCAACTCCTCTGTTGAGTTCTTCCCCTTAAGGAACCAGGCTCACGGATGAGAAACGGTTCAGTACCCAATGGGCACAGGCACAGCACGTCCAATTACACAAGTCAAGTTCATAGACAGTGGAACACCTCGTTCGAGTCAGACGATAGCAAAAAATCGTCTGGGCGAAGAGTCTCCGCTACGCGTGCCTGGAGACAGATATAGAGGCTGTCACAGGCTAAGGGTAGCCCACCCGAATTGTCAAGGCATGCCGAAATTGGATGTGCTAGGCCTACAAGGCGCATAACGGTGGCACAACGTAATCACGCTCCCGGCGGAAATCGCACGGATATCCGTGATGGTTACAATGGAGCGAACGAAAAACAAACAAAACTTGCACTTTTTAAAGTCTACACATACAAAACAGCGCATCTTCAGTAGGCTAGACTAGGCAGGATACTAACATATGCAGACGACATCTAGCTGCACAAGCACAGCAGAAACAGAAGAGACACGATTGATGCCGTGCAGATTAATCTAGAACATTTGTCGCTCTGGTGCTCTGACAAATGTCAGTCCCACCAAGGCAAAGATCGTCTGGTTCTCACTAAACAACAACATAGTCGCAGACACAGTACCAGCAGTCTCCTGCATGAGCATCAACATTGACAGGGAGCAGACTATGAAATATCTAGGCATCACTTTTGATAGAAGTCTATCTTTCGTGAAACATGTGGACAATGTCATTCAGAGTGCTGGGAAGGGTGTCAGTGCAGTCAGAATTATGACATTTGTAGAGATGCCGCAACGATCCCTTTTTCAGATGATGCAGACCGTTGTATTATCTGTGTTGGGCTATGGTTTAGGTTTACTTACACTGTCACAAACACAGGTGGATAGACAGGAGACAATTCAAAACGAGGCCATAAGAGCTGTCCTAGGATGCACAAGAGATACACCTATCGCGACCATGAGGTTTCTCCTAGACCCACCGAACATCAAAGCAAGACATAAAATATCTCAGATTAAAGAATACTTCAAGGTCGCCAATAATGATCATCACTTCTTACACCAATCTCTAGACAACAGAAAATGAAGGTGTATCAAGAGAGAAATGTCGTGGATGGCAGAAACAGAAGATACCATAATCAGAGTTTGTGAGCAGAAGAAAGTTGGAAGAAGCTGTGAATGGTTGCCATTTGGCAAAGAAAAAAAGCTATTGACAGCTGTTGTGATACAGATGGGATGAGTGTGCTGCGACTGGGCTGCCAACATAACAGAGGGAATGACCCAAGAACTCATACTGCAGCACTCGAAGCCAAACGATACAATAATTTGCACAGATGACCCAGTAACGCAAGAAACAAACAGGTGTGGTTGGCGTTTCGTGGCCTACCAAATGGTAAGAAATTAACTGAGAAGTCAGCTGCGTACCCCAATACAAAACCGAGCATGACAATGGAAATAGGAACGGTGACAGCAGCTCTCACTTGGTTGGCGACGCAACCACCAACAGTCTCAGTGATTCTATAGGACTCTCAAAGTATGCTGCGCAAGATAGAAAAGTGTATGATCAGAACTAAATAGGTCACTCTTCTGAACAACGTGCAGAGCATTACATGGATCTACTGTCCAGATCATGCTGGGGTCAGGGAAAACGAAAGAGCAGATATGTTGGCTGATAAAGCTTTGTGAATGGCAGCGACATAAGAAGAATGATTGAATTGATTATAGTTGTCCTGAATACTCTACGAGAAGACGAGGAAGAGGTCGAACGAGACCGTGTACACATTGAGAGAATGGTAGAAATGGGAGGGACTAGAGACGATGGGGGAATATGCTCCCTCTCCGGGAAGATCAGAAGAACGCGTAATCAGCAACTGATTGGATCATTGAGTTTATACACTTTTAGATGGTTGACGGAACGGCAAGCAGAGCATATATGGGAATGCCCCCAGTGCTGTGGGAATTTATAGAAATGTGCAGTTTTTTTGTTGTTGGTATTATTGATAATCTTAATATAGTGTCTTGTTCGTAGGGATTTGTGGCTATGTTTATATCGGTATAAGGCATCAGCGAAAAGGTTGAGCATGCGATGCTTAGCTTTGAGCTTGGTGTTCAGCATGTAAATACAAGGGCCTGTTGTGCGGCTGGCCTACTATACTATGACATGGTTACAGACACCCACCGTACAGAATAGTGAGAAAAAAACTTAACATATTTTTACCAACTCCGAAGTTGGATGTATTGGACCATATGTGCAAATAAAACGGCGACAAAAAACAAAACGGTTCTCTGGACTTCATCCAGCTGGAAATATAATATGTTCATTGTCCTGCTATAAGAGCAGGTGGGAGTTTGAGAACTAACCACAAAAATATTTGGGAATACACACGTTGGATGTTTTGGTTAAAGTTACATATGGTAAAAACGATGTGTATGTCTGAATTAAAAAAAAAAAGATTAACTTACTCTGCAAGGAAATTGGTAACAGTTGAACGAACATTATAAAACTTGTCTATTTCCTTATTTAATTTCTTCAATAAATCCATTAGGTTATTAAATCGTTATTTTTATTCCTTTTTGCTATTTTAAATTCCCAATAACACTATAATTACTTATAATACATTTATACTTCCAGGGACCACGTTGTTTTGTACACAAGCTCTCGTGATCCATAACTTACCTTCACTTGTGTTTTCTTCCACTCTCTACACAATCGTACTAATAAAACAATAAAAGAGTGAAGCAATCTCTAATGAAATCTGAAGACGGCTGTTTGATGGGATCAATTTCATGTTATCTATCCTCCATAACTCAGAGATATAAAAGCCATTTGTCATGTCCAAGTGTTTGAGGATATTTCCAATGCAGTATTTTCTTCTTCAGAGACTGTCTGGTTTTCTCACGCGTCAAAATCTTCTATATTATAAGTGTTCTCACGCGTGAACTAAGTTAGTAAGTTTTGAGTGAAATGTCAGATTATATAAGCGATGCATCTCTTTAGAATACCAATATTCGCCAGCAGACTAACTGAATATACAGGAACTTTATCAATCTATGAATAGTTGCAGTTTATAAAACTAAAGAATATATTTTATTAGTGTCAGGTGGGACATGATCATAATGAAGACATACATAAGTTTGAAACGTTATTTGTGGAGTCCTTAGCCCTGAGTAGATGATGAACAATGTAGTAATTCTCTATTGTCTATCCCCAGGTGGATGATGATTAGAATATCCACTCTCGCCGTTAAGCGTAAGTGTGGTGGCTGGGAGCTTTAGTTGTCTATTCAAGACCAGATGTGCCGCCTTGGCCGCGTTGAATTCGTATTTGTTCAGGGTTCCCTTGATATTACTTATCGATCTTGTTCTAGGTCTTCCTCTGGCCTTGTATCCGGATCTTCTTATGTTATATGTTCTTGTCGGAAGTTGGTTAATGTTCATTCTCATAAGTTGTCCACACAATTTATGTGTTGTTTCTCGATGTATTCTGCGCATGATCTTATACCGATTCTTCTCCTGATTTCATAATTTCTCATTTTGTTTAGTTTGGTCACTTGCAGTTTTTCTCAGGCATTTATCTCACATGTTGTAAGTTCCCTCTGCTGGACTACTGTCAACGCCCATGTCTGGCATTGATTGCAGAGTGTTGGAATAAAAATACTGTTTATCATCTGTGTTTTGACTTCCATCTTGATATTTGGATTGAGCAGTAAAGGTGATATCTAGTAGGTAACTATGTTTGCTTTCCGGCATCTTGTCTCAATATGTCTGTCTAATTTTCCGTTGTCTGAAAATATACTTTCCTGGTAATTAAATTCAGGTTTGTTTCACTTTAATTTTGTTTATTGTTCCAGTTCACTGGGTTTGGTCACTTACTGATTTTCATTTCTTCTTTTTTTTCTGCGTATTTATGTAGACGAAGATACAGACAATAACATATATATTGTACATATTATTTCATGCTATACTTGGTGCATGTTGTCCAAGTAATTACAATGTAGTAATAAAGCAACAGAAATGAGATTAGAATGACGATATAATGTTGTTTTGACGGAAATGTTGTTTACTATATTCTTGTACACGTTACAGAGAAATTACACAGCAGTATTTCAATTCAAGTATCTAAAAAAGCGTACGTCATTGCGCTCCAGCCAGACCAGTAAGTGCTCAGTATCTCAACCTCTGAGATATTGAAAATGAAGTTAAGCTAGTTTACGAGGAATCTCGAAATTCGATGCTGGGGAGAATCATGAAAAATATAATGCAGAACGTGACACGCCACAACAAATGCTAGCTACAGATTGCTAGTTAGTGAGTTTACCTCTATTTTGGAGAGGGGCGGCTCTTTCATCCAGCGGACAACAAAGTCCAATTAGGTTATATCAGGACGCACTACAAGAAAATATTAGAAGTAACAAAGACCCCCAAGTTAAAAGCCACAGAATGACGACCCAAGCACACCCTTTGAATACGTAACAAGCTGATAGAAGAAAGCTTGGACACGCGCATAATCTAGAGGGGAATAATGAAAAGATAAATCTAGTACCCATAGTAGATGGTTGTGAAGACGAAGTAATGTAACTGAGTAAAACAAAAAGAAAGCGAATATCTACAAATAATGCATATGCATCATATGTTAAAAAGTCACAACAAAGGAAGAAATAAGACTAAATACTCTCTCACACACAAAACCACTACACTTAACACTTGTTATTGATAAGAACAATATTGCTACATTCAATGATCTATTCAGTATACAAAAACTGAAAATGGCATAAAGGTAACTGCTCAAAGGCAAAGTTCAAGAAACAGATACAATTGAAAACGAATGAAATACGTAAGCTGGTACCAAAGGCAAAAAAAACCCCACTTCTGTGGTTTATTAATAAAACATGGAATGAGGGACAATTGACGTCAGCATAGCTGACAGCAACCATCAGTCACATTCTTAAAAAAGAAAAACCGACTGGAGCACTGAGAAACTATGGGTTCATATCGTTCAATTAATGCACGAGCAAGCTGATTGCGAGAAGGGTTCACAACAGATTATACTAATTGTTGGAAGATCAAACCTGTCTGAATAGTAATCAGGCAGGTTTCCAGCACAAGAGTGGCACGGACGACCACATCTCCAGATTCACACACAATGTGAGAGAAGGATTTCTAGGAAAGTAAGAAACGCAATAGCAGTGGTTATTGATCATGCGTAAGCCTACGAACATATTGGGAGAAAGGGGCTCTTACTAAAGATAAAAAGAATGGGAATAGCATGGGAACATAATTAGATGTATATAGGCATTCTTAAGAAATAGATCCATAGCCACAAACAATGCTGGCGCAGTATCACAGAAATAAACATTGGAGAAATGACTGCCCCAAGGCACTCCTCTAAGTTGCACTCTTCTCCTTATTGATGACCTGGCTAAAAATCAGAATGTGTCGAATGCATTGTTTGCTGATGACCTTACCATGTGGACTACCGATACATATCTAATACTGACAAAAGCAAAGATAAAAATAGCTATCCTTACAATCCCAGTATATTGTGCATTGTGGAAAATAATACTTAATGCACAGAAAACGGCTTACACCATTTTCTCTCGAAGTCACAAAGCAGCAAAAACGATCTATCAGTGTCAAAATAATTGGGAAAATATTAATAAAGGAAGAGGCTGCTGTCTATCTTAGAGTAAATATTGACAGACAACTAATTCTAACAGACCTGATTGAAATCTCAGAGAAAAAATAAGTAACGCCTAAAGTTCTCTAAAAGACTTGCTACTACAACCCGAACTTGCGAGAAAACAAGTACACTTTAGACCAACATATCTAGAATATGTAAGATCAGTATGAATTATAATCTGTCTCTTCAGACCATTGTAACTCCAAGATCCCATCTCTGCATCGGGTGCAGAACTAAGATCTGAGACTAAATTGTAGAAGGATGATATCAACCATTCACAGCAGCACATGAGATAGAAACAAGTAGAGCCACTGGGTATTAGATTAAAAAAAAGAGCATCGACGGAAGCTGTGGATAGGTACGACAGACAAAAGAATGGCCACCTAAAACAAAGTACTTATTAACACTTAAAAATAATTATTATTTGTCTCTCTCATCTTCACATTACAGAAAGATAGTGAAATGTGAGGTGAAATGCTTGAGGTGAAATGCTTGAGGAAAGCCGCAGTCGTCACCAGGCTCGATGGATTACGAAATGAAAGGAAAGAATATGTTATAATACCGTGCGCAGAATACATAGAAAGGCAGCAGATCAAATGCTTTGGTCACATTATGACAAGCAGGCATACAACCAAATGAGATCAGGGTACACAGCTAGAGGAAGACCATCGAAAAGATGGATAGAAAACGCTACACATCTGGCTTTAGAACGCGAGCTCGAGCTCCAATCATCCCTACTCTTAACGGCAAGAGTGGATAACAAACCACCTAGACCAGTGTTTCCCAACCTTTTTTGAACCATGCCCCACTTAAGCCTTTCTACGATTCTGATGCCCCCCTGCATAAAATATACATATTTTTTAAATATCGAATTATTCCCTAATGAAGCTAATTACAACTTGTTAGAATTGCCCCCCTGAACATTCATATTACCCTCCTGTGGGGCGTGGGTCCCATGGTGGGAAAAACTGACCTAGGGAAAGGCAATATACGCAAGATAATATAGACACGAAGAATATACAATGCTTCTTAAAATATGTCTCAAGTTATATTGCTAGATAAGTTGATAGGTAGGTAAATAAACTTTTATTTAAACTTCCATTGATATAGGAACACATCGCACTCACGCACAGGAACACAATAAAACATATTTATTCTCGGACATTATAAATCAACTTAGAATTCGACACTTAACAGACTCATGTATAGGAAACACAGTGGACATCAGACAAACATGAAAACTCAATTTGAAAGAAGGATATAGCCGGGAAATATTTTAGAGAAGCCGTTTCTCTTTAAAAGTAATACGAATTTGCCGCGTTGTAACATACTTTGCATAAATACAGTCCGAACTCATCGAGACAAACAACAATATCTCATAATTATGATCTGACAAGATGAGTTGATGGCTAGGGATAATGGAAAAAATAATGTACAATATAGATAACAAGAAATATCCAAATAAGCGAGATGTAATTAACTCTTTGATGTACTAAGCGCTCTACTAGAGATCGATTCTTTAACAGTGCCAACGCTAGAACACTTCAACAGCGGCAGAGGCAACAATTCTGAGCTAATCATTTAACTGACATTTAAACCACCATCCATTGTTGCATAAACCTATCTTGTCATTGAAGTGTGACGATTTCCTAGCCAGCCACAAGATGCAATAGAAACATATATAAGCAACACGTTTTGTAGACACGTTAAAGAAATACGGATCACAAACACACGTTATGCACACCGGAAAATGGAACACCTAGAACTCCTGGAGATCGTAACGGACTTGATACAGAGAGGAATCGCATGAAATGGGGTTGAGAAAGAAAAAATTAATAATTATTTTCGTGGCATTTACACCCTAAGATGTGGAATTATCCTAAGGAGTCCCCAGGTTTGACTGATAATTATGAATTGAAACTATGACCTTCATGGTTTTTAAGCAAGTGGACTACTAACTGTACAAACGCGGTTCCATAAATTACCCTCACATACATTGCAGGGAGCTATATCAAATTATATATATATATAAGCTATACGTCGCTTGCCGTTGAATCTCGACCTCAGGCAGATCAGTTTAATCAACGTCTCCAGAGAGTATTCACCTTGTCTTGTGTGCTACTCCTTCCTTTTCTTACAATCCAGCTCTATGAATCTTTCTTTTCTCAATACTTATCACGTATATATGGAATGCACAAAATCTCGATTTCTTCCAAACAGGATCCGGTCCCCGTAGACTTTCGTCTCCTGTCAGTATACGTCGCATGTGTTTTCTCCATCTTTACCTTTTTACTATTTTTATCAAATTTTCGTTCAATTCTTTTTTTTTATATGCGCTGTTTCATGTTCTTATTTTCTTTTTTCACTCATTGTTCGTGTTTTTCTCTCATTTCTTATTTATCTCCTCATTCGTTGATCGTGTATAACAGTTTCCTAACCAATGTGTGGCAGACACAAGTGAGGTAGTGACGAGTTTTCTGTAGGCTTTCACAAAGTACTATATACACTAGTCCACTCCACCAAGTACTATATACACTAGTCCACTCCACCAAGTACTATATACACTAGTCCACTCCACCAAGTACTATATACACTAGTCCACTCCACCAAGTACTATAAACACTAGTCCACTCCACCAAGTACTATATACACTAGTCCACTCCACCAAGTACTATAAACACTAGTCCACTCCACCAAGTACTATATACACTAGTCCACTCCACCAAGTACTATAAACACTAGTCCACTCCACCAAGTACTATATACACTAGTCCACTCCGCCAAGTACTATAAACACTAGTCCACTCCACCAAGTACTATATACACTAGTCCACTCCGCCAAGTACTATATACACTAGTCGACCAAGTAGTATATTCGCTTTTCCACCAAGTATTATATACACTAGACTACAAAGTACTATATGCATTAGCCCACACAGGAAAGACACTAATTGAAGCTTCAAGGAACAAAATAAAAACTTCATGACCACATACCACACGGAAAATGTTCAATAATGTCCGTCGACCAAAACAGTCTGCCCACTTATGGACAAGAGCAAAACGTCTTTTAGGTAGGGGAAGAGAAGTTGGGTCATATATATATTAGTATATATTCTTCTAAAGTACAAGGAACTGGATGACATTACACACACGCACACACACACACACACACGGACGCACACATACACACACATATATATATTATAAACACTGTTTATATTAATATAAATATGTTTCTATGAGTGCGAATGTTCATGTTATTGCTTTTATTTATGTGGGAAAGTGTTTATGTGGATGCATGTTTATATATATATATATATATATATATATATATATATATATATATATATATATATATATATATATATATATATATATATATATATATATATATATATATATATATATATATATATATATGTGAGTGCTTGTTTAAGTTAATGCACGTATCTCCATTCTGTGTCAATATGTATGCCTATTCTGGTGTGAGCCCTTTCCTGTGTATGGATACATTTACACGCCTGTGCATTTTGTGTGGGTATCCTTCAGGTATAGTTTTCAAATGCTGATCCTTCTTGTATCTTTCCTTTCCCTAAACCTACCCACCCCCACACAACCTCGTCATTACTCATCAATCATCATCATGTGCCATGCTGGCTGGCGTAGGCGATCATGGCACTCCACAGCTCTCAGTCCACAGTATTGTGTGCCCTCTGTTTCTGTTGCCTTCGGTCTTGCCTGCTGCGACTGTGCTCTCCAGGCCTGTCTGTCTCATGAATTGACCCCAAAAAAAAAGATAATCTTTTTCTTATATTATTGATTTAGGTCAGTTTTTCTTTTGATTCTTTCAACACCTCTACATTAGTTTTTCTGGCATTCCATGGTAATCTGAGTCATCCATATTTCCCACTTTCCAGTTTGTTTATAATGAAAGCACGCATTGTCTCTTTTACTGGATGCATTTCCACAACCGTTACCGGGTCACGTCTCTGCGTTAATTCAGTCATCTATTTGTGTAGTATTGCTTAGTTTATAAGTTAGTCTCTTGAAAAAGGTCCCATTTGGACCGACACGTTGAGAATTGTCCTATTTAGTTTTATTGTATGTTTTTTATTTACTTTTTTTTGTATATATTTTTATTCCTAGGTACGGTTAATTTTTCTAGTAACCAGTTTAATTTATTGTGCTTTACTTAATTCATAACTTTGTTCAATTTATATCTGCATATTTAAAAACAAATATGTCATAACACCGTTCTCACTAATCTTGCTTCCCAAATGTTTATTCCATTATTTCTATTATTTTCCCCTCACAGACAACACCAGTAAAAAGCCGATATTCAATTGTCCAGATTTCACTCTTATCCTGGTACTTTAAATGAAATGTTCTAGCATTGAATTTCACCGTCATTTCGTTCATTTCAAATTAAGTGTAGCTCTGAGAATAACAGATGTGATAAATTAGTCTGAATAACTGAGTCAGATAGAGAGTAACTTTGAGATGTCGAGACTGGGATTAGCACAGTCACAAGAGCACTGACTCAACATCCAATGATTAATAATAGTTGTTTGACGTCTGTGATCAAATCGATAACGTCCCAAACAAACAAAAAAAAGTAAAAAACATTGACCTAGGTGACAATTCGGATGTGTCACAAAAGCATAGCTTGCTGGTGTTGTTGTAGAAACTCTAATGAACAGACTGCACAACGATTATCTACTAATGATATGGCTACGGACATTAAAAGTTAAACAGAATTGGTAGAATATAAATATACACATTACTATTGAAATCTGATGTGTCGGGCCCCAGACGGAATGAAAATGTGTACACAAAGTGTATCTGTTCATCGGTGTGCATTCTGTAGAAAATATAATATAACCATTGTCTTGCAACAGGAGAGATCCAACCGGAGGCTGAAAACAAAGGTTACAAATACAACAATAGTTAAAGCATTGTAGTGTACTTCGTTCTAACAAGTTGCGAGCAATATAAAAGATCTGTATCTTGTAGATGAACTACGTCGCATAAACAAGCAAACAGAGAACTCAGAAAAAAAACAACTCACATGTCTACTGACTGAAAAGACTGGTTTATGGATAAATTAGTAAACACCCGAATTAAAAGAGAACCAATAAATTGAAAAACAATTCCTACTAAAAAAATGCAAGACAATTAAATATATTAGGCTTGAATATTTTCATCTTCACTTTTGTATGCATGCGTCAAAAGTAAAAAGTGTGTCATAGATTGTAAAAGGTAGTATTTTATCTTTTTGTTTTGGGGATCTTCATAAATTATGTCAACAATTAAAGGTTATCTGAAAACGCTTGATAGATGTTGACAAGGGGAGGGGTGGGATTTAGCAAACGTTTACTTCAACATAATTTGTGGAAATATACCAATGAAAATGTTTGAATTAGAATTTAGTTTGAAATATCTCATACAATCATGGGGGCAGGTGGCGGAGAGTTAAATCTGTTGACATAGTTAAGGAGGGGATGGGGGCCCTGTATTCTTGACAGCCTGTTGAAAACGGGGGGGAGGGTAGTGATACAAATTGGATACAAATTGTTGCCGTCATTCATGAACTGTCTTTGTGAATTGACGTTCTAATACCGCTCGAAGTCACACTATAGATGTTGAACTGACGTTCTAGTACCGCTCGAAGTCACACTATAGATGTTGAACTGACGTTCTAATACCGCTCGAAGTCACACTATAGATGTTGAACTGACGTTCTAATACCGCTCGAAGTCACACTATAGATGTTGAACTGACGTTCTAATACCGCTCGAAGTCACACTATAGATGTTGAACTGACGTTCTAGTACCGCTCGAAGTCACACTATAGATGTTGAACTGACGTTCTAGTACCGCTCGAAGTCATACAATAGATGTTCTTTTTCTTCCACTAGATGTCGAAGAATATGCATTTTGTTGGTTCTCATGTCTCACTGGTTAAACACACTTATCAATCTGTGAAATAGGTACACATTCCTACTTATTGGATAAATACACGTATCAATATGTAAAATATGTACACATTCTTACTTATTGGTTAAATACACTTCCCAATATGTGAAATAGGTACCCATTTTTACTCATGACAAATATAATTAAACGAGGAAATCTCCATGACGTAGTCCCAGGGGTCGGGAACCTTTTTGTCTAAGAGAGCCATGGACACCACATATTTTGAAAAGTAATTCTGTGAGAGCCATACATTATGTTTACAACTAAAAATTCAAGTAAAATGTGTGCATTTTGTGTAATTTCAACACTAAAAGTACAATAATTATGTCTCTGAATTATTTTTAATAACATTGTTATGCTGTTGCTAATCATTAATGAGTATTTCTTACCATTAATGCGATATCTGATGCTGAGCTGCAGTAGACTTTAGCTCATTTGTAGAATGAAATATTGATATGTAATTAATATGTAGGTCAAAGGAGTCTAAAGAAGCAATTTTTTTATAATTAAACATTTGTCTGCGAGCTAGATGCAGCCATCAATAGAGCCACATCTGACTCGCGAGCCATGGGTTCCCGACCCCTGGGTTAAGCCGTTCTTCTTGTGCTTAATCGGTCGCGTGATCACATCCAGGTCATGAAGTCTTGTTTACATGGTGATTATTTGGAAGACCCCAGGGGATTAACGCTTGAAGCTACAGAGCTATGAGATCTTGAGTGGTGCTCTTTGCAGGCGGTCTGTGTACGTTGTCATTGATAGAGACGTAGTTTATATGAGAAGCTGGTGTACAATGAAGTCAATTCCCCAATCTTTTCCAACCATTTTTCATAATTACAAGAATACTTTCAATCACAGCACAGATACATCATCAATGGTATCGTGACACCAAACAGACGGGTAAAATTAAATACACGAAGTGCCTAACTGTGAGATTTTATTCAGGTTTTAACTGTGAGATATTATTCAGAGCATAACTGTGAGATATTATTCAGAGCATAACTGTGAGATATTATTCAGAGCATAACTGTGAGATATTTTTCAGTGTGAAAAGATTATTAAGAGCATAACTGTGAGATAAATATTGCTATTGTTTAATATGGGCAGTGCAGCAGTTTCTCAAAGCTCTCTATCAAACATAGATGAGATTTCAACTCTCAGTAGTTGACAATATCTTGAGTTGTAAAGTTGCCTACACAGTGGTGTCTATTTCCAGCTTTTTTAAACCTCATCAAGGCTTCTATACAACTTTCGGTATATGTCTGTCTCTGTGGACCTGCGCTCCTCCATCAACTAGTTTAGTTTTATGCAGTCTTGCAGGATATGTCCCATGGTCTGTGCTTCTTGCTCTCATGGACAGAGATGATTGAACAGGAACCAGTGTCTTAGTCTATTTAAGTGGCTGTTTAGTTTGTTGTGTACTATGCTTATGCGGAACATGATAACCTGCTCAGCTCTGTAAAAATAGTGATAGTTGTCTTTTGGGCGGTCGACTTTACTAATAGTTTTGATGTTAGCCCTTTATTTCTAGTAGGTGATTTCTTGATCTTTTGTTGTTGTATTGCTACATACTTTCTTAGCTTATGTTTTTTTCATTTCTCGGTATGCTACAGTGGGATAGTATCCACAGTATCACTACCCTTACTCTAGATGTTCACTTCTCATACGACTTTCTAGAGGTCTGGCAATTTATCGCTGTCAAGGGCTTATAGGACAGACACTGTACCAGTAAGAAAAAAACATTAAGTAAGAAGAACATTAGTAAAACATAGAACGATACAGATACAACTCCTCTCGGCGTTAAGTAATGAAATATCCATGTAAAGTTCACAGATCCAATATACAGAAGCGAGGCAATCGTTGTTTTTTTAAGTTAATTTTCTTTAAAATTGAAATTCTTGGAGACTGATAGACAATGGAATCAATTGCTTCCTCTCTCAATTCATTAAAATATTTTTATGGAGTGAGAAATTTTTTTAATCTTGCCGACCTCATTTTATCTGAAGCAGATGCTTTACTCAATCATTGGAATGCACCTTTCCTTCCTGACGTTTTTATCCCTTCTTCCATTACACTATCCTCATGAAAAAATGTCATGTATTCATTTCACATACTGTCCTATTATATGTTTTTATAACTTAAAATAATTTCACGAGCTTTCTCGCGGTTTCTCGTGGTTTCACTCACACACTCTCAGGATATCATTTTTAACAATTTATTCTCACTGTATGTCTACTAGCACGTGAGCCAAACGTGGCTTAGATTTCTAGTTCAGGATGTCAATAATACGGCTACTGTCGTCTTTCCAGGCATGCTATAGGAGATGATTATGAGAAGTTGGGGGATATGCTGACCACCTGTCACTATGTGAAAACAATTCACGATTTTCACTGCATTGTTTGTCTTGATTTTTAACTTTTTTCTTGTCGAATGATTTTGAACTGGCAAATGATGACGAAGAGATGCGTGCCAGCGGACATTGCACCATCATAATTTGTTAGCATCTGGCGATGGGGCAATGGATCGCGCTAAATTCTAATTGGCGATGGGGCAATGGATCGCGCTGACGTTTTGAACTCCTTAAGAGATATAACACGCGAGAGTGAGACTAATGTGGATGATGATTCCTTTTCAATGGCTAGGATTAAAGATCAGGGATTGAGATGCGGTGTTGCTAGAGGTGAACATTTTGGAGGGCGCAGAAGAATGATGGTCAACCAGCATAGGACCGGTACTGTCAGCAGAAGTGTGATGGCGGATACACTCAAGGAGAGATCGGAGCAACTATGGATGTGTCCAGTTTGCAGTGATGATGATCCGACGACTAACTAACTAACTAACTAATTTGTTAGCAGGCTCCTAGATGGCGGGGAATGCTAGACGTTCCATCACTGCAGATAGACCAACAGATCCGACAAAAGAATGATGCACCAGTTAACCCAGATGTATATGGTACTCTCCTGGTCAAAAATGTGATTAACCTAAGATGCTGCCACACTGAAATGAATATCCTCGTGAACTAAATATGCATCCATAAACCTTCCTACCAACCATAATTTTTTAAACAACAAGCGAGAAGGACCTGTGCTTTTGTCAGAAATTCTATAGTTTATCAAGAGCTACCTGCTTACAGCTAAAAGGATTACCTAGCATTATTGTTATCATTTAAATATACGCATTTACCTGGTCAGAGACAGAAGTTCTGAGGATGATCAATCATCTACCTGGAAAATACGATGGACATCACAGGATAGACTGGTATATTTAACACGACCATTGGCCGGAAATAGAGGAAATAGAAGAAACAGTGTCGCTGCCCCTCTTAGGAAATTGTGACAACACTGAAACAATTAACATTGTCTATCATTAACTCAGAAACCTTATTGCTCACAAGCGCTGTAAGAACAAGGAGAGACACTAGCGACAGATAGAAATAAAGAGGAAGAAGATAGTTTGTAGAAACAAAAATCTCATACACAACCATCTCAGCAAAGTACAGAAAGACAATGAACATCTCTGCAAAAAAAAAAAAAAGAACCAACAACAAAACAATGACGGTAGGAAGCTGTAGAAAATAGTCAAAGTGCTAAATAACAAGGAACACATAATTAATGAAATATTTGTGGAACAGGATTTAAAAATATACTGAAGGGGAAAAGCGGCTGGATTTTAACCCGGTACATTGACCGTGCTCCCAATGTACCTCGCTGACACAGGTCAAACATACACCGAAGAGTACAAAGTAAATTGAGGAAGATATATATGATAAACAACATTCATTTGACTAGTTTTGTTTATATTATTTGTCAAAGTACTCAGCAATGAATAATAACAAGATTCATGTTCAAGAGATTCACGCCAGATCATAGTCGATATCTTCGCTTCATCTGCTTGTACGGGATATCCAGCAGTATTTCCTGTCTTCGGACATCAATCAATCATTCAATCAATAAACCCGTAACCCTTCAGGGTAGTAGGGGTACCACATTGGATGCTTCAACACACAGAGTCCTCCAGCAATTCCTATCCTCAGCAATGCGGACGAGTGAGGAAAAATCGTGTCTTGTCCATTCCTTGATGTTGTCTGTCCATGTCTTTCTTTGGGCATACTGATGTCTGAACAGATGAGTCATATTTCCTTTGTTCGTCGCGTTTTCCTCACAAATTAGGTCATCTTCTTTCTTTAATCTTTTCCTTTGCTTTTAAAGCTAAAACACTACTATTCATTAATGTCATATTCCTTTCCAAAATATTTAGTTTTATCTATATATTTTATCCGGCTCTATGGCTTGGAGGCAACGAGTGCGCATCAGAAACCAAAAGTAAAACGTATGAATTCAGCAGCAAGAATTTAAGCGGCGGGAACGTTTAGATGCAAACATTTGAGCGACTGGATAGTTCAGTAGCAAGAATTTGAGCGGCGGGAACGTAAACATTTGAGCGACTGGATAGTTCAGTAGCAAGAATTTGAGCGGCGGGAACGTTTAGATGCAAACATTTGAGCGACTGGATAGTTCAGTAGCAAAATTTTAAGCGGCTGGAACGTTTAGATGCAAACATTTGAGCGACTGAATAGTTCAGTAGCAAGAATTTGAGCGGTGGGAACGTTTAGATGCAAACATTTGAGCGACTGGATAGTTCAGTAGCAAGAATTTGAGCGGCGGGAACGTTTAGATGCAAACATTTGAGCGACTGGATAGTTCAGTAGCAAGTATTTGAGCAACTACGAAGAAGAGGAAATAGACGAATTTTATGAAAAGACAAAAACTAGTTTGGTTTGGTCATGTATGCAGACATGATACCATGTCAAAATCAATACTGCAGGGAACAGTCGAGGGGGTGGGGGGAGTAGCAGAGGAGGGCAAATAAAAATATGGACAGACAACATCAAGGAATGGACAGAAAAAGATTTGTCCTAACTCATCCGCATATTGAAGATAGAAATCGCTGGAGGACTCTGCCTGCTGAAGCATCCAAAGTAGTACCCCCACGACTCTGACTGATTACGGGTTTATGAGATTATTTGGACAACCAAACCATTCAGAAAGCACTGTAAAACTACATAAGCGAAAATCTTGCCAAGAAAATATCTTGTCAAAACATGTCAGGGTTAAATTTCATCATCATCAGGTAAAATATTCTGACCAGGAAGTATCAGTCATAACAGTCTTTTGAAACTTCTATCGATCTTGAACTAGTCTTCTTGCCTCTTTTAATGTAATATTCAGGTCGTCTTTGTTGTTTTGCATCCATCTTTTTCTTGGTCTGACTCTTGTGCGTCTCACTGGCATCATTATCTCCATTATGGTCTTCTCTAGGCTGTCATGGCGTTTGTGATATAACCAAAATATTTTTTTTGATTTTTGGAAAGAACCATGCTGTTTAACTTGTTTTCTGTTATATTCATTTCTCTCAGGATGGCTACAATGGTGATCTTATTGGTCCATGGTATTCTGAGAATTTTTTTGTAACATTTTATATCAAATGGTGCTATTTTATTTTTCACTTTGTTGGTGATGTCCAGTATTCACACCCATATATTGCCACTGGGAATATGCAAGCTCTTATTAAGAATGTTAGTTTTGTTGTTTTGTAGCAGCTCAGAAATATGTTGTCCATTTGTATCAGCTTCTTTGACGAGATAGCCAACCTACTTCTGATTTCTTCATAGCAATCACCGTTACTGTTGATAAGAGAACCAATGTTTTCAAAATTGGTGACTCTTTCTAATTAGTTATTGTTGATACTGATTGGAAACTTGCTAGTGGTATTGTCGCTTGTCATAATCTTGGTCTTGTTTCCATTCAGAAGAAGGTTTTGTTTTTCACTATATTCTTTAATGGAGTTTATGAGATGTACGAGACCTGCTTGACTGTGTACCAATAATGTTGTATCATCAGCATATCTTAATTCAGGTTAATTCTAACGCCCGGAATAATATATTCTATCAGATACAGTTCTTATCTTTCAATATTTGTTCTATGTTCTGATTTTCCACTTCTATTTTTCTGTCTGAATGACACATCATGTTAAATTCTGTAAAACATCTCAAATGTTTCTATTTGAACGTCTAGTTGCTCGTTCAATTATCGATTGTTCGGCATCATAGCGAAATAACGAATACTAGATCACTCGATGCAGGGTTGCCATATTATTGAAAATGGTTATAGCAAACATTTCTAAGAAAATATTTGAAAAAAAAATGGTCACACTCCGAACTTTTAATGCATTTATATAAAAATAACATAAATTTCATGGCCAGTGATACTTGAAAATTTCCAAATGTGTAAAATTTGAACACAAATTTCAAAATTATGGCAACTCTGGTTTTGTATCTTGTTTCTATCTATTATATATTTGTGCTGACTTCAATATCTGCAGTGAAAATAACATTACGCTTCAATAAACTGGAACAAAAATAATAACAAGTGTCAGTTTTAAAATTTTAATACTTACCAAGCTCATGAGGCTATAAAATCTGACAAATAACTTTTTTTTTATTAAAAAAAGTAAGTACACCGTGTTATGTCAAGTTTTGTGGATATTATTGTGAATATAATTAGAATGTCAAAAATTCTTGAGACTAACGGGAATTGAACCTGAACGGACTGGTTCAATTCCCGTTAGACTCAAGAGTATTTAAATTGTCCTCTGGCTTCCTACTTAAATTTAGAATGTCAAGAAACTTACGATGACCACAAATACGACTCAAAGGTCTGGAGTCCTAGCCCTGAGACTGAACTAACCCAAAATAACCGGGAAAAAGAGCGAAGACAGCCCTAATGCTGGTAATCGTGGTGATGGCTTAAAGCCCAACTGAGTTAAGAAAGAAAAAAACAACGCCATAAGACTGGGAGACAAACTACCATTAGGCACACTGAATGTGAGTAGTATATATGAAGGTATACCTGACATGGTGTAATGAGAAATGGAAAGAACTAGAGTAGAAAGTATAGGAATATCAGAACAGAGATGGAACGGACTGGAGTAGGTTTAAGTAGGTTTAAACCTTACTGTTTTAAGATTTTTATTAACGTGGACAATGACATTCCTAATCGAAAAGAAAATATTAGCTTATGAAATCAAATGTTATAGAAAGGTTTCTCTAAGAGTATAATGGATAGAAAACAAACCACCACAGACTTGTGGAAAGACCTAAACATAGATGCTTCTTAAAACTTTCAAAAACGCAAAGCTGACAAACTGTGTTCATATACAGAGACATAATGGTATAGGAAGATTAATCATGGAGTGAAACGTCACAGGAAAGAAAACAAGGACAGACCAAGACTATGATGGAAACTGATGGATATCGAAGGCCTTCTGAATATGACACTGGAGGAGGCTGGTTAGCTTGCACAGAACCAAGAGGCGTACATAATGGCAGTGAGGACAACAACATGTACATGATATGTCACATAGATAGATGGATAGATAGATAGATAGATAGATAGATAGATATACGGATGGATACATAAGTAACAAGTAAAAAGTAAATTAACCCGTAATATTTATTAATGCCGTAGGGGTGTGAGATGTTAGCAATCTCACATTTCAGAGGCTCTGCAAATGTGGACGGTAGCCATCTCCTCTCCCTCGCAGTTTTTACTTCCCGGATTAATCCGGTACCCATGTAATGCTGGGTCGACCTGGGAGCCGTTGCGATCTGAAAAACTTTATGGATACATACATAAATATATATATATATATATATATATATATATATATATATATATATATATATATATATATATATATATATATATATATATATATATATATATATATATATATATATATATATATATATATATATATATATATATATATATATATATATATATATATATATATATATATATATATATATATATATATATATATATATATATATATGGAACGCTCTATAATATATATATATATATTATAGAGACTGAATGATGTTGCGTCAAAAAACTAAATGTTTGAGTTATACTCATGAAAATCGTAGTATGATACACTTAAGCCATTTGGGTTTAATATAAATATTTCATGAATTCATTTTGGTATGTTGTTTTGTCATTTATTTGTTTAATTCTTAGCTGTTTTGTTTGCTCTAGATTTTTACGTGTATTTCTACTGTACGTCATCGCTGTCTTTTTAAAAAAAAAATATTATTTATTGTCCGCAGAACTAGTTCAGTTACAAAATTCATCATCGTGCGACATATTCTATCTAGATCGTGGTCTTCCTTGATGTTTCAGCAATAAGATAAGACAGATCAGACAGACAAGACAGACAAATAAGACAGACAGATAAGTCCAGTGCAGGATTTACGTATAAGCTAAACAAGCTTTATCTTAGGGACCCCACTTTCTTGAGGAGGGGGAGCTCTAAAAATCATATCTTGCACTGACATATATATACTATCTGGACCTATAAAGGGCCCCATATCTTAAATAGTTTAGGGCCTTATCAAGTCTAAAGCCGGCGCTGGATAAGACAGGCAGATAGATAAGACAGACAGACAGATAAGACATACAGACAGATAAAACAGACAGGATCACATAATTATTATGTGTATATTTTGTCTTTCCTTTGTCGTATATTTTTCTTTATAAAGACCCCTGGTCGAAACGCCCATAAAACTGTTTTCTAAACTGCTAAACTATATTTTTGGTGGCTGTGGTGGCTGTTATTTTTCTTTTGTGAACTGCAAAACATGTCACTTTGTGTTTTGTCAGTACCCACTGGTAAACAGTTTCACTGTAGTCTAACCGACAATCGATTCGCACTGCCTCGTTAACTAGAAATAGACGTGTCTGTGAAATGAGACAGTATTAACAGCTTGTTCATCAGATCATATGTAGTTTTTCCAGAATATCATTGACTAATTTTATGTATGTCCTAGGTGAGAAAAGAAAGAAAATGGTGATTGAAGGTATCCTATTGATGTCTCTGGCATATTCAGATCTTTCCATCAGAAAAACAGAAGTCAAGTTCACTGTTCACAAATTGACTCCACAATTCATTAAAGAGGGCACCAATGTTTAAAAAAATCAACGTTGTGTTGAACTGCATATCCCCCTCCCCAGCTTAGATTAGAAGCCATCGTTAACATCATATTAAAACGTGCTGTATTATCCAAAGTTCATATTTAATTTCTCGCAACTATCATTTTCAGTAATTGGCTGAATAAATTTTGTAACGTGTTCATACGGTCTCTGCCGAACGACCTGTTCATACCGTGTCTGCCGAACGATGTATTCATACGGTGTCTGCCGAACGACCAAGGATTCTTCCAATTTTATGGATGGATCGTAAAAAGTAATGGCGCCAGGACTCATGGTCGTAGCATTCTATATACTAAAGTTGAAAGCCGTGGCTGGCCAGTTTTGAGTGCGAGTACATCATCCGTTGCTATCAAATTAGCATAACGCCTACTCTTCATTTCACGAATAACGTTCCTAATTCTCGTGGCAGCAATTTTTATCACGCTTGTTCTTCTGAGCCATATACCTCTTTACTTTTGTATCTCCTTGTCAATATAACGTCTGACTAGTAGGATAAATTGGTAAAGTGCTTAAGTGTCTTTTTCCCTCATTATTTTCTGAATAATTGCTAGTATCTTCCCAGTAACTGCTTGCCACAGAACTAGTTATAAATGTATGTCACACCTCAGTCATGGATTCACTGGGTACTTATTTAAGCTCATTAGTAACTATGTGCCTGACTCAAGTATTATAATTTTCTTATACACATTGACTAATAAGGGTTTTAATACAACAGACAGAATTGAAATAGAAACTCATGATTGGGAAAAGGTACACTTTTATTACAAGAACAATAATTCAAATGTAAACTCATTTGTTACATAGTGAAAAGTAAGTTTCACAATTTTACGAAAAGACTGACTTTTGAAATAACATTAAACTAAATAAAGTTAATTTAACAGTATCATGTATTGGTTATTGTGCAGCGGATGAACGTTGATCATTGGAGTGAAATAATAAAAGTTTATACAACAGATATCTATTTTGTAAATATAAAAATACACTGTAGTCAAATACACTCTGATAATTAAAAAACATAGACGAACATTTACAGTTAAATTTGAAAGTAGATAGTAAAGACAACATAATTATTTTTTCTAATCGATGAATCATCTTATTTGGCTGCTAGCTTCCTAAACAAATGTGTAGTATTTCAATTTTTTCCAGAAAATATTGGAATAAAACTGTATTGAATTATCTTTTGATTGAGAATCTTCCGTTAAAGTTGGTTTGCTTATAACTGATATATTATTGTAATTCTTGAATAGTCATTTACATAAGTAAAATACAAATAAAAATTTCAAATTTACGTATTAAAGATACGAGGTGTGTCCAAATGTTAATGAAGAGCAATTACCATCTCACAGGGCTTCTGTAACTGCATGTCCTCAGACAATGAATATAAAAAAAAATTAAGATGAAAGAGATTAACGCTTATTTTGCAGAAGAGCATTTCTGGTCAAACAAATACCTAATAAAAAGCCAGAATACATTAAAAAAAAAATTTGCATTAAGCCAATTAACATTTTTTTTCGCAAAGATATTTTTCAGTTGATTTTGGAATTTGACCATCTTTGAACAAAAACGTTGTGTTTAAACAGTTAAAACCATTTGGCAACTTTGCAAACTCAATATTCAACAATCATTAGTTGCCTCTTACGACAGTCAATTATGGTCTTGGTGTTACAGATATATGCTCCCCATTTGGCTTCCTGTAACACACCAGTGCATGTTGCCACTGAGAGAATCCATCTTTTAAGAAGATACACATAGAGAAAAAGAAACAATATTTGCAGCATACAAATCAATAGATACGAACTGATGCTAGATAAAATAATAAAGAGGTACCCAATTGATCTGAAATATTTGAACAAGCTGGACATAAAGAGTATCTTGTAGAACAATCGATTTCATTTGATGTTATAACATATAAAATATGTATCTAGCATGTTCGACTTTAATGTGGCTGCTTATCTCTATTTGATTCTACATGATGTGTGTCAATTTCGTGAAACGATTTAAAAGCTGGCTTCTCAATGTGAGTGCTCTTATTGTAGCCCAGGGGAGTGAAAAATTACGGCATGCGGGCTCAATTTAGCCCATCAAGCCATTGTCTGGCCCGCGAGACAGATATAAAGGTGCTAATGCACTTTTCCCGAGCTCATAAAACACTACTTGCTTCAAGAGACTAAAACGCTTATTTAGCCCTATACAACACAAACAAAGCTCATTCCGACCCACAGTCCTAGAAAGGTTGGCAATGATTTGCGAAATGCATCGCAGGTTACAGTTGTGCTATTCTTTGATATTCGTTCTGGCCTCGGCAATGTACGTGCGGAATTTTACGCCACATGTTATAGAAATCATAACATAAATACCTATGTAAGAAATAAAATAGAGTTTTGTACATATCTAAATGAATCAATACTTTCAATAGTAAAACAACAACTTTGTAATGTGATTTGGTAATGTAAGCCGATATGATTCCTTATTAAAAAACGATACTAATTTTATGTTCTCTTTATTAAAACAAAACGCTAATTTGACTATTTCCTTTGCATTGGTTACTAGGTGTATACTTTGTGTCAACAGTTAAAGAGAACAATATGTACGATGCTTAAACGTCTTTAAGAAGACCAGTATGCATGAGACTCAAACGTCCTTAAAGAATCCACGAGGTTGAAACGTCCTTAAAGAATTCATTATGTACAAGGTACAAACGTCATTAAAGAGACCACAACCCGACATGGCATTCCATGATTTAGTGAAAAAGAAAGAAGAACAGATTACGATTAATAGTAACCTTCAGATACTTACAGTATTTGATATGTTGATACCAATACGAAATCGGAGAATGCAAACATTCTTCTTCATAATTATCTAGACAGATCGTTGCTAATGAAATCACAAATGAAATGTTTCATTTCCTGGTTTGCTTAGGGGCAGGCGCTGTCGGAAATCGACAAAAAGCTTATTAAAAAAAAGCTGCGTGAACAAAGAACTATTGCTAACGACCTGATATATGAACACCAACAGTCTAGTAGGTAACTTCATAAAGTGCTCCTATTGATACATGTCCCAATATTATAGTAATTTCATAGAGGGCCCATATTAAAACATGTTCCAATATTACATTCCACGAATGAATGTATCACAACGGTGGCCATATCTCAAACAATTCAGCTAGCTCTTGGATGTTTACACATTCTTCAGTACATAGACTACGGACACGAATTCGTCATTTTGTCTCGAATTCTGCAAAATGCTCTCGGCATTTTCCCCAAGTATTATCTATGCCAAGTATTTTCTGATATCAATTCAGTATGTAGTGCTAATTTTTTTTCTATTTTATTTCCCTGCTCATGCAATGGGCGTCTTACACTATTTTTATTTGATTTTCCGAGTGTATACATCTAACCATCATCCATCTATCACATCTGTCTCTGTTGTGTTTGTCTATCAGTCGTTTGTCTATTGTCTTTCCCCAGGAGGGTGATGGTTTATATTATCTACACTTGCTGTTAAGAGTAGGGGGGTGGGAGTTTCAGTTTTGTTTGCCAGATGTGTGTTCGCCTTGCTTGTGTCGAGTCCATGTTTGTTCAAAATTGTCTTGATGTTTTCCATCCATCGTTTTCTTGGTCTACATTTGACTTTATATCCAGATATTCTTTTGTTATATGTCATTATTAGCATTTAGTTTGACTTCATTCTTGTAAGTTGACCGAACCGTTTTACTTGCTGTCTTTTGATATTTTCAATACATGATATTATATCTACTCTTTTCCTAATTTATTATTTTATCTAGTTCACTAACCAATGCTTCTTTTCTTAGACACTTCATTTCACATGTAACGATGTTCCTTTGTTGCGAAACTGTTAGAGACCATGTTTGACATTGGTAGCAGACAGTATCTATCGGTCTGTTCGTGAATCACACAGTATCTTCCTACGTCCATCTGTCAGTTTGTATAATAGTAAAAATTAAGATCTTGTTCTTTCAAACATTGTTTAGAATCCTTCTTGACTGTTACTTACAATTGCGTTCAGAAAAAAATATAAAAAGACGTAGAGTATCGACTTCAGTGTACTCGGATCATACCATATATAAACCCAAGGGATTTCAGAAAAAAATAAATCCACTTTATAAACATGACGTCGTTATGGGGATTCGAACCCACGACCTCTTGAGAAAAACGCGAATGGTTAAACGATACGTCAGAGAGATACCCGACTTACAACTGTATGTATAAAGATATTTAAAAAAATAATTCAAGGTTCTTTGGGTACAGAGGCTCATGATGACAGTTATGTTATTTCTGCTTGCAGATAAGTGTAGCGTCGGGAGAGGGGGTGTGGGGGTGGGGGGGGGGTAATGGTCGTCATCTACATTTTGTGCACTGAAATGCTAACATTGGAATGTCGGCTTCATTTGAATTATGTTTTCTTGTGTGCGCTGTCTTGCATGTTGCAGCCCTACTACTCTGACGATTTAAGAACCTTATTATTATTATGAGCATCATCATCGCCATTATTTTATTAATAATAATAATAATAATAATAATAATAATAATAATAATATTATTATTATTTTTATTATTATTATTATATCGTAACCAAATGTATATATTTTATGCTATTTTCCATCTCCATATATTTCAATTGTGCAAAGCGTCACGAAAACAACATTACAATTTATCAGATCAAACATTCCATAACCACCGTATGGCAAGTTGATTGTGATAAAGATAATCATTCTCCAATATTATCTGTCTTCTATTCCTGACAAACTGTGACTGTCTATTCTACTGTTTTACCATATGCATATGTTCACATTACTCTCACACCTTTAAGTGGCACCTTCTAAATCGTAAACCCATTATTCTTCATTTTACACATTACATATATAGTCAATTTAAATGGTGCCAATAGAACTGACTCGACTCCTTTGAAAACAAATGCCTACGTACCATTCTGAACGTTAAGTGGAATGACTTTAAATCTAACACTACTATAAGAGAGGAAAGCAAACAAACCTATATATCTTCCTTCATTAGACAAAGGCGTTGGACTTACATCGGCCATGTTCTCAGAATGAACAGCCTAAGAATTCCCCAGCAATCACTATATTGGGTGCCACCTGGAGTAAGAAGAAGAGGGAGACCTAGAGAAACTCTACGAAGAACCATTAATAGAGAAGGCATGTCAATGAACCTAAACAATACGCAACAATTGAAAGACCTGGCAACACAAAGACAGAAATGGAAAGCTATGGTTTCTGCCCTATGCGCCGCCTATGGCCCTGGAGGAACATAACATAGCATAACAATAGAACTGGGAATTTACGATTTTCTACTTTCATGTTTGCCTCTATCTATACATCCACCTATTCATTCAACTATAATCCATTCACCATCTATTCTTCCTACCTGCATATATACCGATAGACCTAACTACAATCCTACCTACCTATCTCTCTGTAGGCCGTTCGATCTGTATGTATGAATGTATGTTTGTTTGTATATGTGTGTGTAACTCTCTCTCTCTCTCTCTCTCTCTGTGCATGCATGCATTCATGCCCATACAGACATCTATACATGTATCCATCTACCTATCCGTGAATCAGATAGTATTTTTCTCCGTTCATTTGTCTTTTCTTCCTGCCGACTCAACTTCCATCAGTCTAATGTGTATGTCTATGTATTTGCCGACTCAACTTCCATCAATCTAATGTGTATGTCTATGTATTTGCCGACTCAACTTCCATCAGTCTAATGTGTATGTCTATGTATTTGCCGACTCAACTTCCATCAGTCTAATGTGTATGTCTATGTATTTGTCGGTCTTTCTTTGGATGGCTGTTTTTCTGTCAATAATTTAATACTCTATATTACTCTCTTTTAATAAAAATAGCCAATCAGTATGCGCGACACTAATTCGATAAATCAAGACTTTTTAATTTGTGATTTTATCTTTTCTTAAAGAGAAAAATTAATACAATCTTTGAGTGCGTTGTTCAAAACGGTAATAGAAAAAGCCTTATTTTCTCATTTGACTTTTAAGAGCACCAGACAGTGAACTTGTGATAAATAAGGAAAATTAAGTCAAAGGTCAGAAAGTAATAGGAATCTATACAATTTCATATCAATACAAGTTGTCGGCTGGTTACACCTTGATTGCTTATTGTTTGTAATTTTCTCAACATTTACAATGAAATAACCACGAATTCGTTATTGCTCAATCCTTTAATTTAAATTATTTTTTTGTTAAATTATCATTATTTTATAATTAAATGTTCTTTATGTTTGCACATAGCATCAACATCGATTGGTATGTTCTGTGTTCGGTGCTTGTATTCCCCGATGGTCTCATATAACTGCAACTATTTGTAATCTGATGAATATGTGTTTAAATCAGATAGGTGCTTATTTATAAGTAGTGGAAAATATATGTTTAAGTAGCATGACTAATACATGAACTATCTTCCAAAGACTTACCAGTAATGTCAGTAATCTATCTCCTACTATGACATGGCTCGGTGCGGGCTGTGAACTTTCGGTTCATTCCTGATAACTGGAAAGCTATAATACGTTTAAGGTGATTTCTGTGACATGAAGGTTAAGCTATACGTCTTGCTTTCAAGAGGTCTCTGGTTCTATATCGGATCGCTATCTCCTGTTTAGAAGTGCATCGTTTCGGCCTGGAGATCGTCGCGTGAAACTATATACTTTCTATGAGTGATATCCACAGATATCATGTTACTCTGTTTACATATATTATGTGACTCTGTTTACAGATAGCATGGTACTCTGTTTACAGATAGTATGTACCTTTGTTTACAGATAACATGGTACTCTGTTTACAGAAAGCATGTTACTCTGTTTACAGATATTATGTTACTGTGTTTATAGATAACGCGGTACTCTGTTTACAGATATCATGTTACTCTATTTACATATATAATGTTACTCTTTTTACAGATAGTATGTTACTCTGTTTACAGATATCACGTTACTCTGTTTACATATAGTACGTTACTCTGTTTACAAATAGTACGTTACTCTGTATATAGGTATTATGTTACTCTGTTTACAGGTAGTATATTACTCTGTTTACAGATAGCATGTTACTCTGTTTACAGATAGTACGTTTCTCTGTTTACAGATAGCATATTACTCTGTTTACAGATAGCATGGTACTCTGTTTACAGATAGCATGGTACATATGAGAGAACGACTACAGTGAAGTAAACGCTCTGCGCCTTTTGCGCGGCTTAAATATAATACAATTTTATAAAAGTCTTTACCTTATTTTCTCTGATATGATATGACTGCAAGGTAAACGGTAACTTTTTTCTGTATAAAATGACACATCACTTCTTTTCGGTAGGTCTTTTCGAATCATTATATATATATATATAAACATTTGCGTATACTTTGTGTTGCCAACCAATGACAAACCATGGGAAAAGTCAGATAGATCGAGATAAAGGATGATATTTGGGATTAGCTTGCAACGCTATTATGGCGAAGGACGTGTTTTCTAGTTATACCAGTGAGAAGTGGTTCAAAACAGGAAATCCTTAAGAAAATATCAATAACTGTAACGTCGTAGTAGGTCCTTTGCTAATTTTTCTAGTTGTCCGTATGTTGGTGAGGGAACAACATCATAAAGGCAGTATTAAGATAGCCACATAGGCGATCACTCTATGTCGATAATTATACAAGCCAGCGGCAAAGTGTCAAGTATTATGTGAGCCATATTAGCTTTGAGCTTAGTGACAGCGTAGACATATAATATCCAGTTCTATCGTACGGCTGGCCTACTATACTAGCGATATGGTTATAGACGTGACCGTTCAGTGAAAGTGGTAAAATCACTGAACGTGTTAGTTGCCTACGCCGATATCGGATGTGTCGGACATTTGAGTAAATAAAACGACGACACAACGCATTTACACAACGAGTTTGAGAATGAACGCAAATAATGGGCTAACACACAATTTACATGCACCAAAGAAGATTTGCTTTTTTTGTAATCAGTTTTTATGTCAGTGAAGATGTGAACTCTCTAGAAATTCGTCGGCGAATGAAGGTTCTAGCATGGCGATGACTGCTGTCACTTAAGCCAGTGGGGTAGGAAGTGTCAATACTGCGTTAGTTCCGCCACACATTCTTCATGACACTCATTGCAGGCAACTCCATAGTTCTAAGTGATAGTCTACAGTGGCCTCCAAGAAATGCGCATGTAAACAAGACACTGAGACTCGAAATCGAAACTGCGACCACTTGAGCACAAAACACACGGCTTAGTCACTGCGCCACATAGATATCTAGTAGACAGATTTACCAATAAGGTAATGATGGTCATGTCTTTGTGGCAGTTCGATACACAGTCGCACTTTAACAATGAATAATGAAGACACACTTAAACATAAGACAATATTGTTCTCAAGAAATGATCTTATGGAATTATTAATATTTTTGTCCAATGGAATGAAGTTGGTTGCTTCCAATTCTTTCCATAACATTTTTGTTTGAACAAAAATCATCTCAATTTACGACTTTTTTCCCCCCTTTGTGTGTGTGTGTGAATGTTGTGTCCGATTTGTGAGGACAAGGTCGGTAAACCGTTGAACCATGTTTAAGATTGTGTTTAACTCCCCTGTCTATGGAAATAAAATGAATGAACAGTTTAGCGCGCGAATTGTGTTTGAGTTTATAGTTTGTGTCCTTATTTCTTTTAGGAAGGAAGAAGACATCATTTTCGAAAATGTAAAATATTTTCTAAAAATAGAGGACATAGGACTTAAAAAAAAATTAGTAAAGAGATAGGACATGTTAATTTATATATTCAAACATCTAGTATATAATTACCTTCTCCAGAATATACGTTGTGCAAGGGACAACATGGCATTCTTCATATGTTTTACTCTTGCAGTTTAAAATTGTATCATATTTTAATGAAAAATTTCATAAATGATGGAATGTTACATTTTGTCCATTGCTTTTAAAGAACACAAAATATAATCTTCTGTATCAATGAAGTTTGTTTTGGTGTCTGGTGCATATCCTCATGTTTGTCGCAAACCAAACAACTCATTGGTTAATTTGTTAGTTAATGTAGTTGGATAATGTGTTAGCTAATCTTTAGTTAACTTGTTTGATTTGTGGCAACTATGAGGATATGCTGCCAAGACATCAGGGTGCCCCGAATTGGTTGCTGACTTGATACAAGCAGGGGTAGAACCCAGTGTCTAAGTCTATCCTCTATGTTAAGATATGGAGAAACAAAGTATTATAAAAGATTGGAAAAGATCAGTATATATACCACCCCCCAACGAAAGGTAGCTTGATACTCTGCACTAATTACAGAATAGTTTCACTCATCAGTCATGGCAGCAAGATATTTCTCATTTATGATAAGCACGTACAGAATGGAATAAAATATGGACGGAAAATCAATATATATACCAGGCAGGTTTTAGAGAGATCAGATGTACTAGGGAGTACATCTTTAATGTGAGAAATATGGTAGAGAAGTGTAGATCATTCACCGCTGTCAAATACACATATTTCATAGATTGCTCAAATTCCTCTGACTCAGTAACACCAGAAATTATGGAACATAATGAAAAGCATGACCTTCCCACATAATTTCATATCACTCATTAAAATGTTTTACCAGGAGCAACAGTCTTCTGCCCTCATCGAGGGAAAAACATCTGACAGGTTTGAATTTCCAAAGGAGTCAGACAAGGCTGCATTCTTTCACGACATTTGTTCAACATATACGCTAAAAACATCATGCGAAATGTACGAGAATAACCACATTATGAACAGTTTCAAACCTCTTAATTTAGGAGGCCATGATATTCCAGGAAGTGAGTATGCAATTGACACAAACTTAATATCAAGAAGCCCCACGGGATTGGAACACATTATTATGTCGGTCAAACATCATAGAAATGCACAAAATCTGTTCCTCTTTGAAAGAAGAATAAAATAATGCATATCAACAAAAAATAACGCACGCCATTGACAAAGAACAATTAGAAAATGACAGCAGCTTTGAATATCTCTAGTCAACCATCAGCACCACATGTGATTGCTCAGAAAGAGATATGCAATGACCCTACAAAAACATCACAGATGAAAAATCTTTCACGAGGGGCAAACTAAAAAACAAAGTTACAAATAGTTACAACTATTAATAAGCTACATTTTGCTAGTGACAACATATGGTTGTGAGACGTGGGCAATTAGATCCGCAATGGAAAATAAAGTATTGAAATTAAATGTTATAAAACAGTCCTAAGAATATCGTGGGCAGAAAGACGAACCAACGCAGACATCCGAAAATACTTGAACATAGAAGAAACAAGCCCCTAAAGACTTATCACATAATACAAGCTGATATATTTTGGACATATAAAAAGACACAATGGTTTATAAAGATTAAGAATTGGGTGGGGGGATTTCTAGGAAAGAGATACAGAGGTAGAACATGACTATAATAGACACAGGAAATTGAAGACCCTCTGAACATTATACTGAATAGACTGGACACGTGTACAGTGCCGAGAGGCTTACAGACTGGCAGCAATGTGGATAACGTCCTAGAAAGGGACATGTCGCATAGAAAGACATGAGAATAAGACAAGTTAGCTTTTCTGCACATGACACAAGAAATAGTAATAGGTGTTTGCAGTAGAAAAAAAAAATTAAACGTTCTCCTAAATTCTATAAGACAGACTGATGTGTCATAATCGGATCATTTAATGTTTCCACATAGAATCTTGTCTATAGTGGGTCATGAATACAGTACTGCCATGAGGATTAATAAATAGGTTCTTGTTTGGAACAAGTGTTCCTTATTTGATTATTTCCTTTGGCAATGTCTGTCAGTTTATGTTTATCCTTGATTAATTTTAATACTAATTTACTTAGGGTCAGGATCAGTGTTATTTATGTTAAACATAACTAATCTTAACCCTAACCTTAACCTAACCCTAAAAATTAATATTTAAATTAATAAAGCATAAACATAAACTGACGAACATTCACATAAACTGACAAACATTGCCAAGGGAAATAATCAAATAGAGAGGGGACACGGGTTCAAGCAAGACCCAATAAATATTAGGTGATGGGTATAATAAAATAGACAATGAAGGAGTTTAGTTTAAGGATGGACCCAACCCTTTCCCCTCCCCCTTTCCCTGTAGAAAATCAGAACACAGCAATTAGTACTAGAGCGCACAAGATAGAGCAACCTCCCCTCCCCCAAACACTTCTATAGTTTTCTCTAAATAAAAGATCATGAAAAATCAAACCCAGAAAACATTTGTTTACCTTTTTTATATAAAACCATCACCCTTCGTACTGAAGGCGTATCTGCGAAATGAATACACTGCTAATACATATAAATTAATGGAAAACATGATTATACATAATCAGGACAATACAAGCAAACGTTTATGACAAAGGTATTTGACCAAAACGTTCATTTGTATTGTTCGTATTCTTTATTACAATGTTCGAAAATTATGTTACTAACACTGTAATATCATATTTTGTAGAACATCCATAGTATTATATTCCGCATTTGTGTTGCTACTATCCACGTCTGATCGCTGGATCTTCCTTAGCTCTCTGGTAATCATATATATGCGATAATGATGCGCTGACACAAAGTGACCTATCTCTTTATGATTGTTCCTTCCATAATCTGCTTTTCTGTAGCGCGACACCGTTTACATTTCCCTTGGTATTCCCTATATATATATATACAGTGCCATGCCGAGTGGCATAAGCGATCATGCTTCTACACATCTTTTATTTCCTCATTCTCTCCTCCCTTTGAACTTTCTGGTGGTTACTAAATATTCAAGTATAACTTTTGTCATCATATACCCAAAATATCTTGATTGTCTGTTCCTAATTTTCGCTAAAATGTGTAGTTTTATTCCAGCATCGCTGATTATATATATATATTCCATTCTGCTAATCTATTCAAAACTGTGCGCCCTGAATTGCTTGCCACAACTAGTTCTAAAACTGTCTTTTCCCTAAGGATCTTGCTCTTCCTCTGTGCATCGACGTGGACTCTAGAATAAACGCCACCTTATTATGCTGTCAACTGTTCATCCCAATGTCTGTACTTATTCAATACTACTGTTTAGTTTCTGTTCCGTTGTTGTCTGCTTGGTTTCCGACAGTATCTCATCAGTGCTCTTGTTATACACTTCACTCCTTTCATTTTCAACTACATGTTTATGATATCCGCATTATTTTTAGTAGTCTTTGTTGTTCTAAGTGTTTCAATTTTGTACCTCAGGATATATTCACATTCTATCTGTCTGTCTACATATGTACCAATCTACATATCTACTTATCTGCCTATATCTATCTATCTATATCTACCTACCTATATCTACCTACCTACCCACCCAATAACCCACTCTCTACCCATCCATCCATCCATCCTTCTATCTATCCATCCATCCGTCCGTCCGTCCATCCATCCATCCATCCATCCATCCAATTAACCTTTCTATCGTCTGTCTTGTCTATCCTGCCTGTCTATCCTGTCTGTCTGTCTGTCTATTTATCTTTCTTTCTGTCTATTTATCCATTCATCCATCTCTTAATCCATATATCTATTCATCCATCCATCTATCCATCTATAGACAGACAAACCTAACTGTTTGTCTGTCGGTCTGTCTGTCTGTCTGTCTCTGTTTGTCTGCCTGTCTGTCTATACCCTTCAAAAAAAGTTACGAACCGATAGCTGGAAATAAAGATTAATCTGAAATTGATTTTTTTATAACAACAAATATTCAACGGGTGACATGGATGTGGTCGTACTAATGGCATGGACCACAAGCAGAGCGTGTGACTAGTATTCAACACAGCAAGCATGCTGAAAAATTGCTACTGACAAGCCAAAATTCTGGTGTTTTGAATTATATCTGAGTATGAAACAAAGCGTGCTGCATTTGAGAGACTATATAGTTTTACTACCCAAAAATGTGGTTCAGAGGCTTGAAGTATCTCTATCAGCTACTGTTAGTCTGTGTCAGCTCTTTTCCCAGATTGGGATCAACGAGGATCAGTATCACACAGGTCGTCCTAGAATCGCTGCACCTCAAGAAGATTGCTTAATTAAGAGGAAAGCATTGTAACAGATAATTGCAAGTGCAAATCATAAAAGTGTTATCATAAAATTCCTCAAGGATACTACCAACACCGTAGTCAGTGATGAGACTAACTATTCGGAATATCCTTTACGACATCAGAATTCGTTTTTATCGTCCAGCCATTCGACCATGCCTGACCGCTTCCCACAGCCCAGCTCGTTTAGAAAGGTGTATGCAGCATATGCATAGACGACTTGCATAGTTGGCTAACGTTATGTTTACGGAGGAGTCCCGATTTGTCTTGGAGACTACAGATGAACGAATCAGAATATTGAGGCGTCGTAGTGAGCGGTTTAATGATGATGCAGTCCTCGAACGCAATATACTCGTATAAGGCGGGGGTTTAGTGATGATGCAGACCTCGAACGCAACATATAAGGCGGGGGTTTAGTGATGGTACAGTCCTCGAACGCAACATATAAGGCGGGGGTTTAGTGATGGTGCAGTCCTCGAACGCAACATATAAGGCGGGGGTTTAGTGATGGTGCAGTCCTCGAACGCAACATATAAGGCGGGGGTTTTGTGATGGTGCAGTCCTCGAACGCAACATATAAGGCGGGGGTTTAGTGATGGTGCAGTCCTCGAACGCAATATATAAGGTGGGAGTTTAGTGATGGTGCAGTCCTCGAACGCAATATATAAGGCGGGGGTTTAGTGATGGTGCAGTCCTCGAACGCAACATATAAGGCGGGGGTTTAGTGATGGTGCAGTCCTCGAACGCAACATATAAGGCGGGGGTTTAGTGATGGTGCAGTCCTCGAACGCAATATATAAGGCGGGGTTTTAGTGATGGTGCAGTCCTCTAACGCAATATAGAAGTCGGGGGTTCAGTGATGGTGCAGTCCTCGAACGCAATATATAAGGCGGGGGTTTAGTGATGGTGCAGTCCTCGAACGCAACATATAAGGCGGGGGTTTAGTGATGGTGCAGTCCTCGAACGCAATATATAAGGCGGGGTTTTAGTGATGGTGCAGTCCTCTAACGCAATATAGAAGTCGGGGGTTCAGTGATGGTGCAGTCCTCGAACGCAATATATAAGGCGGGGGTTTAGTGATGGTGCAGTCCTCGAACGCAATAGATAAGGCGGGGGTTTAGTAATGTGCAGTCCTCGAACGCAATATATAAGGTGGGGGTTTAGTGATGGTGCAGTCCTCGAACGCAATATAGAAGTCGGGGGTTCAGTGATGGTGCAGTCCTCGAACGCAACATATAAGGCGGGGGTTTAGTGATGGTGCAGTCCTCGAACGCAATATATAAGGCGGGGGTTTAGTGATGGTGCAGTACTCGAACGCAATATAGAAGTCGGGGGTTCAGTGATGGTGCAGTCCTCGAACGCAATATATAAGGCGGGGTTTAGTGATGGTGCAGTCCTCGAACGCAATATATAAGGCGGGGGTTTAGTGATGTGCAGTCCTCGAACGCAATATATAAGGTGGGGGTTTAGTGATGGTGCAGTCCTCGAACGCAATATAGAAGTCGGGGGTTCAGTGATGGTGCAGTCCTCGAACGCAACATATAAGGCGGGGGTTTAGTGATGGTGCAGTCCTCGAACGCAATATAGAAGTCGGGGGTTCAATGATGGTGCAGTCCTCGAACGCAATATATAAGGCGGGGGTTTAGTGATGATATAGGGAGAAATTATTTTAATTCATAGAATACCCTCCCCTCTTTAATATGATTGGAATTCTGAATGATAACGCTACCTTGACAAGATTTTACTACCTCTTGCATCCCAGCAATGAAAATTCTTGGACACAAACAATGTCGTCATTCAAAATGATGGTACAAGACGACACCGTTCTCGTGTAGTAAATAATTTCCTGCAACAAGCGGGTGTCAATAGAATGGATTGGTCTGCAAACAGTCCTGATATGAATCATATAACATATCTTTGGGATGAGCTTGGGCAACTAGTTAAACAACATCAGCCATCTCCAGCAACTCTCCATGAACTGCTTTTGGTACTTCAGTATTAGTGACAGGCAGTGCCCCAAAATTTCATTTTTATGCTTATCATTGTCATGCAACAGCCGTGCCTTGAATTTATCGCAAATAATGGAGGACACACAAAGCACTGACTATTTAGAAAATATATATTTGGAAAATGAGCGTTGTTTTGATTGCTGTGCTGTAATTTTATACACGCTAATGCTGGCGTCATGAAATATAGTGTTTGATTATAACTGATAAGCTTGTAATACTATATGTTGAAATAATCTTGTTATGTTTTTCTTTTCGTTCGACGGAGCAACCTTCGAAAAAGTGGCCCTTAATTTGTTCACATTTTCATAAAAGACTCCCTTCCGGTGTGCATCTGTATTTAACTCCTTCATTGGTACGTAAACATGGATAGTTCTTACTTATTATTATGTTGTGAATGTGTTGGTGGTATAAAGACCTATTGGTCCATTTGTTGATTTGTGTGTGTTATTTTATGTGTTACCAGTGATTAGCAAAATTTCATTACACTGTTATAATTTTCACATTCATTGTTATTTATTTTGTCTGATTCTCACTGCATTATGCGACAGATTCCAAGATTTCAAACTGTCGGTATGAATGGATTACATCCATAACTGGTTATAAACTCCTGAGTGTCACATGGATTTAATGCCCTGGACAGGCTATCACGCATGGAAATAATAGAGCAGAAAGAGCATTAGCATACAGTCGATGATTTGAGCACATCTCTGTTGAGATTAGGAGAATTAGCGAGAAATTGTTAGAGTACCGTGATAGATAACACATCTGGTATGAGACTGGGAGAATTTGCGAGAAATTGTTAGAGTACTGTGATAGATGACTCACCTGGTATGAGACTGGGAGAATTTGCGAGAAATTGTTAGAGTACTGTGATAGATGACTCACCTGGTATGAGACTGGGAGAATTTGCGAGAAATTGTTAGAGTACTGTGATAGATAACACATCTGGTATGAGACTGGGAGAATTTGCGAGAAATTGTTAGAGTACTGTGATAGATGACTCACCTGGTATGAGACTGGGAGAATTTGCGAGAAATTGTTAGAGTACTGTGATAGATGACTCACCTGGTATGAGACTGGGAGAATTTGCGAGAAATTGTTAGAGTACTGTGATAGATAACACATCTGGTATGAGACTGGGAGAATTTGCGAGAAATTGTTAGAGTACTGTGATAGATAACACATCTGGTATGAGATTGGGAGAATTCGGTATTAAGTGGGACACCAGTAGAGCTGAGTATCTGGATTATAATGTGTTAGCCAGCAAGCTACGGAGTTCAGCAGCATGCGCAGACTTCAATATTTACTGGTGGAAGAGGCGGGACAGAACACCTATGTATTTTCAACGACATCCGTTCATAACAAACAAATAATAATCTGCGGATCAAAATATACAAAATGTTTCTAGTCTTTGTTCTCCATATTTATGAGCCATCCAGAAGTCTTTTCTAGTCTTTATTCTCCATATTTCTGAGCCATACAACATTCTCTTCTAGTCTTTGTTCTCCATATTTCTGAGCAATCCGGAAGTCTCCTCTAGTCTTTTTCTTGGTTCTCCATATTTCTGATCCATACTGCAGCCTCCTGTAGTCTTTGCTCTCCGTATTTTGAGCCATACAACATTCTCTTCTGGTCATTGTTCTGAGCCACACAACATTCTCTTCTATTCATTGTTCTCCATATTTCTGAGCCATACAACAGTCTACTGTTTGCGTCTTAGTTATACTTTCTTATGGAGTTTTTTTTTTTTTTTTTTTGGGGGGAGTTTTTTTTTTTTTTTTTTATATATACATTGTGCCTTTCAATATTCATTATATTTCTAAATGCAAAAAATACCTGCTCTTGTTATTCGTATTTGTATCATGATGTCCCTGTCTATTTCTTCCCTATATATATATATATATATATATATTGTGAATGAAACTACTTCATGTAGAACTGTTTCACATAGTGCAGTAATTAAAACGTAGACAGTAAACCCACGAGGGAACCAAGGAGATTTTCAGTGGGACCACGAGGATCAAATTGTAATAGAAGGACACAAATCAGTTGTAAAGGTGGGTCGCAGAACGGTAAATATTTCATTGATATTTATGAAGAAATACAATAATAAACGTTGGAGAAAATCAGCAAGCTTCCTTACTTAATGATACAGGAAAGTCACTGAAGAAAATAGTGTTACGAAAGGGAACAACGGGTGAATATAGCTTGAAAATCACTGATCACTGATTTATTATATGTTCATTAACCTCATTTATTGTCATAATCTCTGCTTTTTTTCCTCTGTTCTACTCGTATATTCAAGGCTTATTGGTGTGAATACAATAATCCTATTTTCCTTTATCTGTGTTTTTTATCTTGTTATTGATGACAAATAATTTTCTATTGTAAATCATCCATGAAACGAAGACGTATTCTATCTCTCTCCAGCTTCCGCATGGTAACCGGGGCCTAGAATTTATTTTATTTTATTTCAGGGTGCAACGAATAGAGACATTGCCTTCTTTCAAAGCACGTCGTAGGAGGCGACTAAGGAAAGTTCGGTGATAGGTTGACAACCTGTTATCTGTTAAAAAGTCATTGTCACTGCATGTCTTGCTTTAATTTCTTACTTTTGTCTTCTGTCAAATGGTCTCCATGAACGACAGAATGATGCAGGCCAGTGAATATTGCACCTTTGTTCTTTTGTGGTAGACTCCTAGATAGCAGGGAATGCTAGGTGTGCCGTCACTGTGGACGGGTCAACATATGTGACTGAAGAATGATTAACTAGTTGACCCAGAGGTATACGCTGTACCTCTGGCAGAATGTGATCATCGTGGGCTACTGCCACACGAGAATTCCTTCTCGGGGACTAAATATGCATTATCCATAAACTCCTCATAACACAACCAAACTTTTGAGACAGCAAACATTATGAATATGAGTATCACCTCGGTTACTCAACTGAGGGGATCCCTAACTTTTGTCAGAATCCCAATGGGCTGTTAAGAGCAACCTGCTCACAGAAAGCGGGATTATTTCATCATCATCTCTCTCAAGGACTGAAGATATATCTTCATAAGAACGGGGGAAAGTTATACTTTAATAAAACAAATCTAATTTTGTCTTTTTGTGGGATAATGGCCTTTTATAAAACTATTAAAGGGATGAAAAGATGGTGGCCTACACCAGATGTGTTTTGCTAGTTTACTAAATATCATATTTTATCATCTAACTTCATGAGGTATGGGATTTTAACATTCTTCGTCCTCTCCTATCTACGGAAATGTCTTAAACTTTCACTTTTTCTGTATCTTCTCTCAATCTCTGTGCCATACATTTACAACATACATAATGTATTATAATATACGTTACTCTCTTCGTAAGAGAAGTGCCAGATAAGTAGATTATTGATATTTCAGTGAACCTAATTTCTTTTACGACTCTCACGCGTCCAATTCACTGCTCTAAATCTCGATCTGTCCCTCGTCCCTGATCAAGTGCGTCAATAAATTACGTCTCGTTATTCCTCTGTTTCCGAGGTTGGAGCTTGTTAATCTCAGTTTCTTTACATCTACGACACATATATGGCAGTCAATCTTAGTATAATTCTATTGACATATGAGCATTTGAAATAAAATGCTTTTAAAGTCATAAAAATAGCATGGACAGAAAGACGATCCAACGCAAATGGCTATAAAGAACCAAGTATGGAAGAAGAATAGCTCATCAAAACTATATAAAAACGCAAGCTTATATATTTTGAACTTATATGAAGGCACAATGTAATAGAAAGGTTAATAATGGAGAGAAATGCTCCGGGAAAGAGAAAAAGAAGTAGACCAAGACTATGATGGCAAAAGATACTGAAGTTCGTCTGAACATGACACTGGAAATATTTGGCAGCTTGCTCTGAACCGAGAGGCTTTCAGAGTTAAAGTGAGGGCAACGTTCTCAAAGGACACGTTACATAGATATTTATATATACATTGTGCAGTTTGTTACATCGGCAGTTGATCGCCCTTACATAGTACACTTGAAAAACCTCTATTTCTCACTCCAATTGACAAAGAAATACCAGAAGTTGTATAGAACCAATTCTGACGTATAGGAGATTACTTTCAACAATCAGCAGATTAGTGAGAAACTATGTAGAGGCAGTAAACATGTGATTTTATAGAGGAATAAGAACTGAAACACATACAGACGTAGCTTAGATATCTTATAGGAAGGGAATTCAAATATAATCCTGCTCACTCGTATCACGGGAATTGTGGACATTATTTGGGCACAGGATAAAGCTCCAAATGTGATATAAACATTACTAGAAAAACAAAAATTACATGAATTCTACCTTCCAAAAAAGTGGAGCTAATCGTGACAACATCCAAATTGAAGAGCATGATGGATAGATGAAGGCCAAGAGACAATATTCTAAAGAACTTGAAATTGTTGTATGAGGGAACAATCAATGTTGGAACTTATTGATAACACACAGAGCTGAAGATTGTCGACAGACATAATTAACGTCACAAGCAATGAACTATTAAAAAATAAATAGAAATATCAATACAACTGCTTATGATTAATCAATGACTAGAGAAAACTTTCTGGGTTAGACGACAAACGTGACAAAGAGGCTAGGAGACAAATTAGGACCAATATTTGGATTAAAATCATGCAAGAGTGCAAGACAGAAAATAGTAAAATGTTAGGTCGCACTATTAGATGTTAGAATTGAAAAGAAAATTAGAGATTGCAAAGTGTTAGAACATGACAGACTGTATAATGTACTGCCTGGATTAATATAATAATCATGTAATCACAATTTTATGGTTAGATTATCTGACATAAGACATTGATTAGGGTAGAGAAGGTATGAGAAAAAAGATAGTCAGTATTAATTTTTAAAGCTGCACGAAAGAGTAAGCTAGAAGAAAGATTGAAGTCTCTCACGTGGCAGCATAATTTGTGGGACGGATACAACCAAATCATTATGGAAAGTGAGTTGGTATCAGCAATAATGAGATAGTAGGAGGGAAACTACAGAATGCAATATGAGGTAAATCAATATAGTAGATGTACTATAAGCGCACTGAAGTAATTAAGACATAGATGGAGCAAGAGCCAACGTTTGGAAGCATGGAAAGTAATATAGAGAGATGGAGAGAACATTATTAGAAAGGGGAAAAAAAAGCTGGGCGAAAAGCTAAATTAGAAACGAGGACGCGATATAGATCTCACAGAGAGCACGATTAGAACTAGAGTAGAGAACAAGATTACTGGCACTCGTTTGGACACAACCAGTTTAAGGATTACTGAGGCCGAAGTGAGAATGGGGTTACGCGACCCCTATTTGTGATGTTGGGAATTGACATTATGCAAATGAAGACTAAGCCGTAACGTTACGTCAGCCTAATCAGAGAACCCTTGTTGTTTTATCGTCATATACATCTTAGCTTTTGTCTATTATTGGTCTTAGTAGGTGACAAAACGAAATTATATTACTGTCAGGAATGTGTTGTATTTTTGTAGATTCAGCTTACAGAACGAGCAACTTTTTGTCTCATTACGAATAGACCATATACGAAGTATATTAAATACGCATAAACAATCATATTATCTATGAGCCTGTAGTGGCAGGATTTCCGTAACCCGACTTCCATTTGTGCATGTTCATACCGTCTAATATAATCAAATTTGGCACATTAACACACACATGCACACACACACGCGCACACGCACACCACACACAGGCACGCCTCCCCCAACACACACATATGCCCCTACACATATGAAGTTTACAATCTTGCATGAGCATTTAGAGATGCAGTTTTCTGTTTGCTATGCTGGCTGGTTTCATACAACGCTGTTTGCTATGCTGGCTGGTTTCATACAACACTGTTTGCTATGCTGGCTGGTTTCATACAACACTGTTTGCTATGCTGGCTGGTTTCATACAACACTGTTTTTAAAACGATAGTATCATCATCATGATTACCATTATTAAATATTTCTCCACATCGAATGTTGGTTGTAACAAGTCTCCAACATATCTTTTACCAAGGTGGTTCAAACTGTACAATTGCACTATGTCCATCTCATAATATGTTAAGGAGGTTTTACATACTAAGAAGCAGAAGACTGTATGCTATTAGATTTTCCGTGTTCCGTAAATAAGTGTGTATAAGCCGATATACGATGAATATGGTCCTGTAACAAATTCGATCACACTTGAGTACGTATATGTCGAATTAAAATTATTTCAAAATATCCACAACAACAATTAAATAAAAACTTGCGACTTAGAAAGTTTCTATACATCTTCTTCTTCTTCTTCTTCTGCGTTCGTTCTCAAACTCCGGCAGATCAACAGGATGTAGTCTGGAGAACGGAATGCGCTGTGTCATGGTTTACAGCACTACTGCGATGTCTGCGCCTTTCTGCCTGACACAGCCGACTTCAGCGTGGCTTTGGGTCACTGACCCTATATGGGATGGGACAGCCAACTCCATCCCATAACCTCCTTAGTCGCGTCGTACGACATGCATGAAAGGTAAACAGTGTTGCTATTCTTTGCCCCCCTTTCGGGCCCCGACAACACACGGGCGTCTATACATCTAAGAATGTTTTTATGTCGTCATTAAAAGTAAAAGTTATATATCGCGTATAAGGAGTAAATTAATGATGTCGTCAGAGGTAGTCGTTAAAAAAAGATAATCAGTCTTCATATGTAACATATGCATATGCAATATCGCCACGATCATGGAGAGTATGAGAGAAGCTAGAATGGTGCTCAATCAGTGGTGCGATGGCCAGACATGAGCACATCTATACTCTTCGATGACGGTGATAACGATGAAGTGGAGGATGACGACAGTACAGATCCAATATCAGCGGAGTAGAGGCTGAATTTCGTGAACTGGATTGAATTTCAGATACTAGTTCTAGTTTCGAAGTCTTAGAATGACGTTTGTGTAGGATTATAAGTTTGTGTAGGATTATGAGTGTGTGTAGGATTATGAGTTTGTGTAGGATTATAAGTTTGTGTAGGATTATAAGTTTGTGTAGGATTATAAGTTTGTGTATAACTATGAGCTTGTGTAGGATTATAAGTTTGTATATAACTATGAGCTTGTGTAGGATTATAAGTTTGTGTATAACTATGAGCTTGTGTAGGATTATACGTTTGTGTATAACTATGAGCTTGTGTAGGAATATGAGTTTGTGTAGGATTATAAGTTTGTGTATAACTATGAGCTTGTGTAGGATTATGAGTTTGTGTAGGATTATGAGTTTGTGTAGGATTATGAGTTTGTGTAGGATTATGAGTTTGAATGAGGCCCGCTGAAATCTACCGGTAAGTTTATTTTGTTCCTTCTCAAATTTGTGATATTTTTTTGGCATGTTTTGTGTTTGTTTCACAATTATTTATCTTTTAAATAAGTCGACCACCCTACTTCAATGGTGAAAAAATACCAGTTGATCGATTTATACACATTAACCCTGCGCAGACCAGATTATACACATTAATTGTGCGCCGAATTGTGTTCAGAAAGTAATGACACACCAATGTACGTGCATATTTCCATAAGACATCACTACAGCTAAAAATACTGGGTTAGTATACGTCCTGAATATATGTTACAAATAATGAGTAGGTCCTAATATCGGATGAAGCAGAGTGAAATTTTTTGCTTTGGACATGTAACGAGAAAAGTCACTATATAAAATTATTTTGCAAGGAAGAATCAAAAGTGAACTGAGAAAATCCTGGATTTATAACATTAAGAAAGGATCTGGCTTTGATTTTTCTAGACTCCTCCGAATGGCTGAGGATAAAGTGGTTTGGAGAGCTTTTCGTGTTGATATTTCCAGTGTGGCACCACTACAACCTTGACCGTTATGGGTCCTATTATTCTATCTATCTATACGCTGTGGCCCTTGTTTTCCTTGCGGCGTCAGGGGTGGAAGAGTTCTCTGGCGATGGCCTTCTTGTGTGCTATTTGTAAGCTTGTTCCTGTGGCTTCTTTGATTTCTGTGATTTCTCTTTTACATAGTCTGCCTCTGGCTTTATAACTGTTATGTCTATGTGTCATGGCCATTTGTGGCATGCTATCTGTCGGTAGTCTGGAAGCGTGTAAAAATAACTTGATCTGTTGTCTTTTGATGTGTTCCAATACTGGTATTGTTTTGGTTATCTGTCTGATGTTATCGTTTCTAATTTTATCTCTTAATGACACTCCGAGTACTCTTCGTAGACATGTCATTTCTGTTGTCACTATTTTTCTTTTGTCTTGTGCTGTCATTGTCCCGGTTTGGCACCGGTAGCATAGTGATGGAATAATAATAGTCTTGTATAATGCAACTTTAGTGTCTATGTTTACATTTTTGTTCTTGAAAATACGCGTCATCTGTCTTAGGATCTGGTATGTTTTGTTGCATCTATTTTGTATCTCTTTACTGGTTTTCCCTTCACTAATTATTATGGGGTGCAAAGGGAGTGCATTGCTCTAGGCGGACCCAGGGTTAGCAGATAACCAAGATCCCAAATGTACCTTCACACGGTGCACCCTGGAAACAGAAATACAGCAGCTCGAGCTGATTCTGGCCAAATCATTTGGGGATCGTGTCCGATAATGTGGAGTAGCAGATGGAAAGAGATTTGACTGCACAAGAGACAGACAATATCTCCAACACCACCAGCATCACCACATATAGCGACACTGTCGACATACAGTGAAGCTAGTCAGTCCAGTCCGAACATTGGAGGGGCGACCAATGTAAAATGCACGTAAAGGTCGATGCATGGCGAGAGACAAATAGATTTCATACCGAGTACAATGAAACAATGAAAGGGCAGAACAGCGCTAGAGGGCAGCGCGAACTGCAAACAGAAAGTGAAAAGTCTCTAGGAAAGGGGAACTACGAGCTCTGTCAGCTCGAGACGAGCATCTAGTTACCTGTGTTCCTTACAGGCAGAGACCCAGACCCATCCATTGGCGTTTGGTAAAGCAAGAAGACCTAACCCAACTCTAATGTCGAGCCTTCCTATACCGGAAGTACTCTTGCAGAGAGAAAGGGTTCCGTACCTGATGGGCTTAGGCACATAAGGGACAACGATTTAACCCTGGCCTAACTCTACTGTCAGGTTTTCCTACACCGGAAATACACTTTAAGAGAGAAAGGGTTCAGTACCTGATGGGCTCAGGCGCTATTGGGACAAGGACGCTCAGCTCGACAACGCCCTGCTCTCAAACGCGTGGTGTGAGACTCGAACTTGGACAAGGGGTACACGATGTCGGTGAATGACACCTCGGCTAAGAGGGCGAAAGAGCCAGGGCCCAACTCCTCTGTTGAGTTCTTCCCCTTAAGGAACCAGGCTCACGGATGAGAAACGGTTCAGTACCCAATGGGCACAGGCACAGCACGTCCAATTACACGAGGCAAGTTCATAGACAGTGGAACACCTCGTGCGAGTCAGACGAGAGCAAAAATCGTCTGGGCGAAGAGTCGCCACTACGCGTGCCTGGAGACAAATATAGAGGCTGTCACAGGCTAAGGGTAGCCCACCCGAATTGTCAAGGCATGCCGAAATCGTATGTGCTAGGCCTACATGGCGCATAACGGTGGCACAACGTAATCACGCTGCCGGCGGAAATCACACGGATATCCGTGATGGTTACAATGGAGCGAACGCAAAACAAACAAACAAACAAACAAACTAATCATTATTATATTATATTATGATATAGGGAAATGGATTCAAAGATGTCAAGTCTTGCCAAGTTGTGTACTACATTGATATGGCAAAACGTTTGTTGTTCAACTTGTACTCTTTATGAGTTAAACATTCGCCATTTCTAACTGCTGAAACATGAAAATAATGAGAGAAGGTTCGTTTCTGTTCAGAACGTGGTATTAGCTTCCGGTGCTTTGTGTCGTGCAATTCATCAAAATTGTCCCCCTTAGCTCTGAGACTCCACGATTATAGATTGCGCAGGTCTATTTGTTGAATTGCAGTCGACGATGCCTTTAATTTATCAAAATTCATGAACAGTATAAGTAATAAATATTCTACACATCAAATCGTCCATCTTTCATGTACCAATATGTTTACATTTTCCAACTAATTAAACAATGGTGATGTTTATTAAAAATAAGAGAACTCTATTATTTATGAACAATAAGGATTCATGACAAGAAAACAAGTAGGCAACCCGACCATTCACATTATACTGTTAAGTATATTCGATGTGTAAATGGTGCCTAATTATTCACCAATTGTGGAATAGCAATGTCATATATTCCAGTGGTTCTAAAACTGTATTCGCCAATGCACCCCTCTCTTTGTGACGCTTTTACCTCGTGGCCCATCCCCTCCTCGTGTCTAAAAAAAAAGGTCAATAATTTCTATGCAGTCACCAAAGTTTTCTAAGCTTTACTGTTATACATCTGGCTTTCCATCATTAAATTATTTATCTTCTTGTGGCATCCCTGGACGTTCTGTGTCACCCTCTCCCATATGAAACTTTTTTCCGTGGATTTGCTGCAATTCTTCAGGGAGGAGCTAAGGTGCATATTCGCAAACAAATAAATTGAAACACCACATATGTATTCTACTTGGACAATAAGAAAATAAAACGGCTGTTATATCCAGCAAGTACTTAGAATGAAACATAATAGACTAGCTCTGCAGGCAGTAAAATGGCTACCAGATAACAAAAGAAAAGGAGACAGATTCAAGAAACATATCGTAGACAACACTGGTCAACATTGAAATCGTCACTGACTTATAAAGGACGTAATCTGTAATATCTTGGTGTACTAAAACGAATATAACTATAAATATTTGTTATTAGCTCAATTTTTGAAGATATTCCATGTAGTTCAATTTATATGGTTCACCGTTAAAATTTATCCAGTATGACTGCAACGAAATCGTGAATAAGCCTAGAATGATGTAATATATGTTGCATCCGGTTGTATAATACGATCATGAACACATCCAGTGTTGATTACATCATTATCTGATGCAATGCAATAATACTACCAGGCAGTTCCTGAAGTAAGCTGCCATCAGCAGTGTACTATATGAAGCTCAGTAGGAAAGGTTGATCATTTAAAATATGTCAGACTCTATGCGGGGAAGTTTAAGCTACTGTTACAAAAAACTGTTATTATTAGAATATCCAATAGCACTTAGCTCTGGTCGAGTCTCACAAAATCGTTCTATCACCCTTCACATCAAACTCGTTTTGATGAAGAATTTCGTGAAAGTCATTGGATCGTACCGCCAGCTTTCAGATACCTGTATGAACATTTCCATCGAATCAGTGAAACAAGGATTAAAGAGGGAGTTTTTGTGGGTTCTCAGATTCGAGAGCTCTTAAAAGATGATCAGTTCAACAACTTGCTGCAGGGTGATGCGAAACAAGCATGAAATGCTTTTCGCCTAGTGCCCACAAACGTCTTCAGTAATGTTAGGGCTGAAAACTACAAGGAACTAGTAGAAGTCATGCTGATGAAGTATCAGATACATGGCTGCAATATGTCAGGAAAGATCCACTTCATTCATTCATTGCCATCTGGATTTATTTCCTGAGAACTGTGGCATGGTTAGTGATGAACACGGAGAACGTTTTCATCAAAATATCGCAACAATGGGACAAAGATACAAGGGAAAATTATCAACTACAATGCTGGCTGACTATTGCTGGACATTCCCCAGAGATACTGTAAAACAGCTGTACAAGTGACAGGTGAAGTATTTCTAAGAAGTAGTCTGTGACTTGAAATTTTACAGGTATTAAACCGTTGCAATTTACCATGTGTACGCATTTCGTGCTGTAACCATTCATATTTGCAGATCACACAGAAACTTGAGCCAATTCTACTGTCATATTCGTACTCAGCACTTCAAAATTTATCATAAATGTATGGGGTAATGTCACGATCTGAACAGTCGTTTTCTGATAACATTTCAGCAACATAACTTTTGTAAAAAAGTGTTGACCAGTGTAATTATTAGAAAGGTTTTTACTAGTCTCAACAACAAGCTAGAATTACACAGAGCAGCATTGCGTCGCTTGATGGAAAGACCACTCGTTTCTGTCCTGAGAACGTTATTTGACGCTGAAGGAATATGAATATAAGAACAATAGAATCCGTACAATTCATATTTAGACTATGTTTCGCATTCATGGGGAATTTTGTTAGGGAAGCATTCCAGAATCTCAATTACTGTCCCAAATTACTGCCGTAGTCAATGTAACTATGGGGCAATGTCACGATTTGAGTAGTCCCAGGTTACTGTCTTAGTCAATGCAAGTGTATGGGGCAACGTCACGATTGAACAGTCGTTTTACTTCAGAGAGAGACTTTATCGTGACGTTCCTGCAATCTTGTGACATGATGCAGATAAAAATAGTCGATTCTTTCCCAGCAGTCTCAAATGGCTACCAAGCCAGTACACATATTTTTGTCATATTCAATAATTGCAGTGATGCTCGACTAGAAACCGATATCATAGCACAGGAGACATTCCCAAATTGTGCAGATCTCCATGAGGCTGTCCATGAATTACGTGAACAATGTTTTGCCATTTTGTTATTCTCTCTGCTATCAATAATATCTTAGAATTCAGAGAAACCTGAATAATTATGGCAAAATCATTACGCCCTAAATAAAATAAATTGCGGAAAAAAACGGACCACAATATTTTTTTTTATTGTTCCAAATTCATACAATTTTATTGATGTATAATCTCCGTGGTGTAGTGGTACAGAGCCCATCTGTGACGGCCAGGTAACCGAGTTGGATCCCGCCACAGACAATTGTGCGACCGGACCGTTCAGAAAGCAAAGGCAAACTCAGTCAGTCAGTTCCTCAAGTTTGGCACATAGGGCGGATGTCATAGTTCTACATGCCTGTCGGTAGTTGCCAAGGTTGCAGGTCTTGTGCATTTATGCCTGTTGATTTTAATTGATTCATAAATGTTCTTCTGAGCGTTGTTTTTGGTATTCCATATTTTTTCCCCGTTTGGTGTCCACATAACGACTTGTAGAATTCTCTCTTCCTTAATTATAAATATGTGGCCAATGTATGTCCAACGGCGTTTTCTGATGATGTTTGTCACATATTCTTGTTTTGTCTCCTCTCTTTGTATGTCGTTTGATTTAAGTCTTTCCAATTAGTTTTTTTTAAATTTTTCTAAGGCATCTATTCTCGAAGGCAACTAGCTTCGTATCCATCTTTCCGGTTGATTTCCAACTTTCACGTCCACATATCACCTCCAAATTGTTGACGTAATATATGAACATCCCCCATTCGATTAGTTTTTTTTGTAATTTCCTATTTGCCCCCATTATGTCTTTAGACACTTCGTCATTTGATATTTTTTTAATGATATTAGCTTACTCTTTACAATTTCCGATAGCACTACATTAAAAGAACAATTCCAAGTTATTTCCACAAATGTTGTTTCCATCTTCCACCTATACAATATATATATATATATATATATATATATATATATATATATATATATATATATATATACATTCATTGTGTTTATCACTGTTGTTTTCTTAAATAACGACGTTCAAATGTTTTCTATATGGGTTAAAATATTGAAATGACAACAACATACGTTTGTTATATAATTCATTGAGCAATAATTCACAAGTCTAAGCGTTTCTGTGTAATTGCACCTTTATCACGTAACATGATAAAATAATTCTAGAAAATGTTGTCATTAATATTTTCTATCAAATGAACTCAAGGACCAGAACAGCAATCAAAAATAGTAACCCTTTCAGCTTCAGTGCAAGTCGTAAGAAGTGTCTAGGATAGTTTCTTGTGGGGGACTAACTACCCATCACATAATCATCTCTGTGATGAAGCCTGCTGAAGTAGGCATTGGACGGTCACTCTACCAAATCTCCACAGCCGCCTCTTTCGACATGTATGGCGAGTCACAATTTCGCTATTCTATGCTCTCCTATCGCGCTTCGGTAACGCAAGAACGAAAAATGCTTCACTACTTTTTCTTTGCACTCACCATTGATAGCATAGAATCATTTAGATTCCAAGAAAACTTTTTCTCTTTAATTTAACAATGTTACATTTTTGTTCAAAATTGACAATGAAATTCTTATAATCCTTCACCTTCACAAAATAAATGTGTAAAAAAAAATAATAAAGCTGACGTTTATGATTTTAGCATTTCCACTGATTCTCATTCTGTCCCATCTAACCATTTGCATTCCTTCATTATAACAACCAAAATAGCAGTGTCCCACTGTGAAATAATACAATAAATAATAATTGAAGAATCCTTCCTCCAGGTCATATTTAGCTGAGTAGTTCTGTCACGATTTATATTTTACCTGCACATTATGGGATCCAAATCCTTGCACGAAGCTAATCTATCTTTAATACACAATGATGATCTCACGTGATTCAAACGTTAATACGCAATAAAGCGTAACTCTACTTGCAAAATAAGTAAGTACAGGTAAGTAGACATTAACTGCTTACAATAGTAGTAAGTACACAGTGACTGACTGCCAACAACTGTAGTAAGTATAGGTAGCTCTAGCTAAAATAGTAGTAAGTACAAGTAGATCTAGCTACAGCAGTAGTAATTACAGGTAGCCCTGTCTACAACAGTAGCAAGTATACGTAGATCTGTCTACATAAGTAGTAAGTAAATGTAGTTCCGTCTACAACAACAGTAGCTGTCAAAAATGGAAGCTGAAAATAAACTATGAGAAAACTGTCTATTCCTTCTTTACCAAGAGTCATAAAGTAGATAAAGGAAACATTAGTCTATGGTTGGATACACATAAATTTAAAAGAGAAAAACATCTCACTTATCTTGGAAATCAGCTTGATCGACAGCTCACCCTCAAGAAGCATGTGGAAAATGTAAAAAAATAAAGCACTTAAACGGTTACAACTACTGAATAAACTTACTGGCACATCTTGTGGATACCCTCAGAGGACTACATCTTGTGGATACCCTCAGAGGACTACATCTTGTGGATACCCTCAGAGACTACATCTTGGTTACATACATCTGCTTTAAAATACAACAGTGCACATATGACAACATGTTGCAAAACAATTGTAGAATCTAGACAGAATGCAGAGCAATGCCTTACGCCTTATTAGTGGAGAAATGAGATTTATACCAACAGCTGCATGCGAAATGCATACAAATATAGAACCCTTTGAGATACGGAGAGATATGTCTGCAATGGAGGCTTATGAAAGAAGCAAAAGAATGAACAGAGATCACTCAAATAAACAATTAGTAGAAAACTGGCAACCAAACCACATAATAAAACACAGGTCAGTCCTCAGCCATGTCAATGAAATATAAGACAGCTATCACCTCCCAGACAAAAGACAAGAACTGCAAAAATGTTCCGACTAAGTAAGCATTAGGAAAGCAAAGAACATTTCCAAGATCTATTAAACATGACGGTGATAGAAAGTGAACAGAAAGGTCCTAGTTTAAACATAATAAAGACAGAGACAATGATAATATCAGTAAATATTATTCCACCAAATAGCAAAATAGTATTAAATTAGAAAATCTTAAAACAGGTGAATAGTTTCAAATATTTAGGAACATTAATAACTTCAGATGATAAATACAATACCGAAATTATAAGCAGAATAGGACAAGCAAAAACAGCATTCCATAAAATGAAAAATATCCTATGCAACTAGTCCATATATGTGAAACATGGAATGTTTGCTACTATGAAGATATTCACTAAACTAAGTATGTGCTTATGCGATCATTAGCTGTAAAAGGTGTACATCGCACAGTTGAAGTGTACAAAGGAAGTCGTATGATAGCTATAACTGACATGAAAAGGGATGCTACATCGTCACATTCAAGGAAAGAGTGAAAGAAGCGTTGATGGACTATTCCATTAGAAATGATTGTCCTATCTTGGAAGAAGTGATTGATTAGTAATGCAAAGAGCAGAAGTGAGGAGCTTTGCTAAAGGTGGAGTAGAGGAGGTCGACGGTAAGCTACTCTGATATTCCCATGACATAGGATGAATTCCGTAAACGCTATTGGAATTTAGACGCTATTTCTAGTATCTAAGAATATGAGTTTTTGTGTGTAAAAGTAAGAATTTGAATACAGAGGACACCGAAATGTTCCAGTAAGTTTATTTCTGTCAATTTTTCATATATTTGTACGTTAATTTTGTTTTAAAATTGTGTATTACCTTTGTTAAAGCCGAACCACTACATGTTTTAATAGCGAAAAAAGTTTCCAAAATTATTAGCATATACACGGAAACATACGGTAGTTTAGCAGTATTTTGCACCTAAGTAGCAATAAAAAAGATTTTAATGCCAGTGGGTGTCTGAAAGTTATTGACATGAACATGTACCAAAGACACTGAATCAAGTACGTATGTCGTGACAGAAAGAAAAATCATGTCAATAATGTAACAAAAACGAAAAGTAATATGCGTGCATTTGTGGACAAGTTGGAAGGACAACTTTACAAGTAAGGAAGGGGCACGCTTAAAACAATCTAGGGCAAACCAATTCTAGAATACTTGCATAGTTTAGTGAAATCCAGAACCAATTTATTATATTCTGGGATATTTAATGCTACACTAAATTTGTACTCACTTAAAGAGACATTACTTATGGGCATATTTGAGATCACGACTTTTTGAACCTTTTTTTCTTTGTTAAGTTAGTTGACTTTGCAAATAATATCTGATGTCACGAATATTAAGTCAAATGAGTTAAAGAGCTTAGCAAAGTGTGATCCTCTCTTACACAACCGCACAGAATGCACAACATTAGACCTGATGAGAGTATGATGTCATGTATGATGTAGGTCGAAATTTACATAAAACTTTGGCTTGCTCAGCACACTACAATGACGTTTTGCATTTATCTCATATAAGCAGTTTGTGGTGTTCACCTTCACCTCTTAACAGAATATCGTATGGGTGCTAATGATGAACCATGGTCATATATATATATATATATATATATATATATATATATATATATATATATATATATATATATATATATATATATATATATATATATATATATATATATATATATAGTTAACATAACTTAGAGACGATCTATCAGTTATCCTAACCTTTTGATACTCCTTCCGAACGTAAACCAATCTCCTTGCTTCTGTGAGTGTCATGTTAGGTGATCTTTGATATCTTGAGTCAATTTTCTTCGTAGTCTACCATTTTTTCGTTGCCCTCGTATCATCCCCTCCATTATGGTCTTTTCTAAACTATCGTGTCGCTTAATATGGCCAGAATATTTTAATTTTCTAGAGAGAACCTTGCTGTTTAGCCAGATTGATTTTACTTTCAATTCGCACAGGATGTGTCTATTGGTGAATATGTTAGTTAATGGTATTCTGAGGATTGTTCTGTACATTTTTTTCTTCTAAGGCGATTGCAATTTTATTTCTGTAATGAATTTAGAGACCACTCTTACCTCCAGCTTCTGTTTGTCAATTAAAGTAACCCCCCCCCCTTCCGCCCCATAAATAAACCACAATTTTTATGCAGTAAAAGTACTGATACGATTCATGATTATTTTCACATTATTTAAAAATTGTTTTACATTCACACAATTTAATTGATATGTAAAAGTAATAATGTTGACGTCAATTTTTACAAACTATCTCCCTATCTTGTCGACAACTGTCAAACGTTTTATGAGAGCTACTTTCTCTCTCTCTCTCTCTCTCTCTCTCTCTCTCCCCTCCTCCCCCCAATTGTTGACGTAATTTATGTACGGTCACTTATTCATGTTTCTGAATCATACATTAAATGTAGAGTACATTTAGTATGTGATCATTCCCATGTTTTAGTATGTATTTCACGCTGAAGACGGATGTGTCGGACCATTGGTGCAAATAAAACGGCGACACAACGCATTTCCATTCTCTGGACTACATCCTGCTGGAAATCTAGTAGAACCATGGTCCTGTTACAAGGGAGATCCAGCGGGAGTTTGAGAATGAACACTGAAGAAGAACAAGTATGTATTTGTTTGCATGTTAGTGTTTGTTAGTATTTTTCTCAATGATATCTTTAATGTAATACAACCATGCCTGTCCCAAAAATTGCAGCAACTTTGCTTTCAAACAAGTGTCTTCAAAGGAGACATTTTCTTGTACAAGCGTGATGCTAATTTGATCTGTGATACGCAACAAGAACTCTGCCTTCCTGGCTACAATGGTTTGATTGTCCAATAATAGAATGAGGAAAATCCGATATTGGGAAAAGAACGCTATCTATTAAATTTCTTAAAATATTAATTTATTCCATTGTGTTAGTTCTTACTATATGAGAACTTGAATTGAGTAAATTAGTACGGCATTATTAGGAACTAATTTCTCTTTCTAGCCAGCAGGCGCTAGCATATCATGTTGACTGCTAAATGTCTTCATCGTGATAAATTACACATCTACCACTGTGAGAATTTATATTCAGTGTTCCATTAGTAGGAGTGTGAACCTTCAATGAAGAAAGAGCAGTGTGTTTAATCAGCGAACAACAGGAACTATCAGCAAACATATTTTCCACACCTGCTAGTTGAGACTAATGACATCGGTTAAAAACCAATAAACATCCAGGTATCAAACTCGTGGCCTTATTAACTCAAGGCAAATGACTGAAACTTAAAACCAATAACCATCCTGGTATCAAACTCGTGGCATTGTCAACACAAGGCAAATTACAGAAACTCAAAACCAATTGCATGTGCGTTGGAAAATCGATAAAAGGTATTCACTGTGCATAACTGAAATTCAACAAGCAAGCTTCAAACGAGGTAATGAAGTTTTGCTAATAACTAGATACACACATAATCACACACACAAATTCGGACGCTTCGACCAAAAGGTCTTTATCAAGGTTACATACACATATACATCCAAAAACGGCGAGCAGGGACGACACAACTGGCATATTTAAAGCTAGATGTGGGGGTGGCCAGAAGGATAGAAATAGGTCAGAGAAGCAGGAAATGAAAAAAATAGTAAATATACAAAAACAAACAAAAATAAATGTGAAAACAAAACAAAGAGAGAAACGAATGAATAACCAGATATTATTCATATATCATGCGTTAAGTGATCCCAAAAGGTTTTTAATTGAACAAATTCATATGTAAAGCGGTTCTCAAACGCGAGACAGTCGGGTCGTCAGAAAAGCACGCTTTAATGACACCTGAATATCCTGGGCAACCAGATGGCATGTACCATTGAAGTGGACGTCGCCCGGATAACCCAAATGATGTTTTATGCTGTATAGGTGTTCGCAGAATCAGTCAGCCAGCCTCCTGCCAGTCTCACCTATGTGCATCATGGTAAGAATGGCAGGAGGATTGGTATGGTGAGAGCAGCGCTTACAGATGGTGATATTGAAGACGTTACAAGACAAACACGAAAAACTCTCCTTATTGGTACAGGTAGCATTGGGTAATGTGACGCACCTGATCTGGGATACATACGGACAGGTGTAGCATCTAGGGCGTTTGCAGCTGATGGTGTTAGAATGATTAGGGGCGTCAGGCATAAGATGACTCCTGACCAGTATATCCCTGATGTTCTTATCACGTCTGTATGCAACCAGAGGGGGTCACACTAACATATCCCCTGCAGAATCCCGTGTTCTCAAGAAACGTCGCAGCCGTGACGACATCATCTGCTGACAAGGGTGGCGCGGTTGTTGTCTGGCGTAAGGACTTATACAGACAAGAGGGTACGGCACAGCTATCCAATCCCTTGTTCTACAAGGATAATACATGCAAGAAGAAGAAAGGCTCTATCGTTGACCATAGCGATTTTGCCTCTACCACCATCAAGGGTTGGATAACCTCCATTCCACCGCGGCCGCTGTTTGTCTCAAGGAAAACAGTGTGGGTAGGCCTGTATTCTTTGGCTACCTAAAATCCACACGCCTTCCAACTCCAGCAGACCTATTGTCTCTGCGTGTTTCTGCCCCACAGTTCTCATCTCACACTTCTTGGACAAAGTCTTTCAACTAATAGTCGAACACCCCCCCCCCCCCCACATTTCTTAAAGACACTAACCATGCACTGACTATTTTTTTTTATATTTCATTGTCCCTTGCTCATACATATCGTATCTTTCTACTCTAAGTGTTTTCCCTTTATACCACCATACCTCACTCCGATGGCCTCAATGCCTTGAAGTTCTTCCTCGACAAGCACCCTCATCCCTCCGTGTCTACCTCTGGTCTCATCCGTCTTGCTGAGCTTGTGCTCACTCTCAACGCCTTTGAGTTTGATGGAATTCTTCTTCGCCCAAATCAGTGGGGTCGCCATGGGCACTAAGATGTGATACAGTTATGCCTGATTGTTTATTGGCTATCTTGAACAACATGTATGGGAGTCCTATGGTGGGTTCTTCCTACCATATGTCTGTGTTCCATAAGTATATCGATGATGGCATCGGTATCACTGGCATGGCTGTGACTGATCTGTCACGCTTCATACACTTCATAGATAACTTTCATCCAGCCATCATGTTCACATCCGAGATTTGTACGTCACATGTGAACTTCCTGGACATATCCATCACTATCCAACCTTCTTGTCTCAGCATATCGGCACACTACAAAACTACTCATGCCCTCATCTTTCTCCTCTATACCTCTTCTCGTCCCTCTTGCTGTCGCTATTCTTATCCCGATGTCATTTTTACAACTTCTTCGTCTTCGGCGTCTGTGAAGTGGTGACAATAACTTTCTCGAAAAAGTCCACGAGAAGACGGACTCTTCCGTGGTCGCCAATATTCCGATATGGTCCTTCAGTCTGCCCTGTCTCGAATCTGCAGCCTCTCCCGCCAGGATACCCTCTCAAGCATATTCTCCCTCTGATAGGGTCAAACCTGTTCTTACTTTCCACCCACAAAGCGCTGTGGTTCGGCATGTTGTATTCAGACATCTTATGAGTTCTTATGAGTTCTGCGACTCCCCTCTGGTTGCATACAGGTGTGACAAGAACATCAGTGATTTACTGGTCATCTTATGTCTGACGTCCCTAATGATTTGAGCATCATCAGCTGCAAATGCCATAGATTCTCCATATGTAACCAAGATAAGGTCCGTCACATTCCCCAGGGCTACCTTCACCATTGAGGAGAGTTTCTCGTGTGTGTCCCCCGTAATGTCATCTATGCCATCATCTGCAAGCTGTCAACCATAATGTACATAGGTGAGACTAGCAGGAGGCTGGCTAACTGATTCTGTGAACACCTACACGGCATAAAACATCATTCGGGTTATCCGGTGGACGCCCACTTCAATGGAACAGGCCATCAGGTCGCCCAGGATATTCAGGGGATGGCCATTAAGGAGTGCTTTTCCGACGACCGGACCGTCTCGCGTTTGAGAACCGCTTTATATATGAATTTGGAACTGTAAAACCTTTAGGGATCAATGAGCGCCTGATATATAAATAATATGGATTATTCGGTGATTTCTCTGTTTGCTTCGTTTTCACATTTAGTTGGTTTTTTTTATATATTTCTTATTTTTATACATTTCCTGCTTGTGTCACCTCTGATCTATTTCTATCTTTCTGGTCACCAACCCCCCCCCCCCCCATCTAGCTTGATACGTGAACGTCAGTTGTGTCGCCCTTGCTCGTCGTTTTTGGATGTATATGTGTATGTGACCGTGATAAAGGCCTTTTGGTGGAAACGTCAATTTGTGTGTGTGTGTGTGTGATTATGTGTGTGTCTAGTTATTAGCACAACTTCATTACCGCGTTTCAAGCTTTCTTATCTGTGCGTTGCCGGGGCACTGAATAGTGACACTGTTACCTGCCAACCATGTCATGAGAGGGATTAATTATGTTTTCTAGGTATGGAATTGGATTCCCCATCTAATTCATCGAAAGTGAATCAAAGTCACACTAAAGTCAAAAGCGTTAAGTCAAAACTATCGCAGCAAATCTGTTATCTAATGTCTCACATTCCGTTCTCCTTACTTCATCCTGCTAATTTTCGGGAGTTTAAGAACGAACGCAGGAGTAGAGGAATTAACCAATCGCAGATGAATGCATGCCATTTGTTACCATAAGCATCAAGGGCATAAATGGATAATTAATGCTTACATGTAAGTGTAATACATGCATACAGTGCAAATGAAAGTGTACAAAATTGGCAAACGTAGCTTTTCTATAGAGACTAATGGATGTTTCAGCTAATACCATCTCCATATAAAAAGAAACAGGTTGTGTCTAAATCACCATTAATAATAGACTAAGAAAAATAGCACTATTCGCAGAGCATATTCTCTAGTGCATTCATCTTTCTATAATTGAGTTATCATGCATAGAACTATACATCACTTTAATTGAGTTATCATGCATAGAACTATACATCACTTTAATTGAGTTATCATGCATAGAACTATACATCACTTTAATATAAAGACCTTGACACTATCATGTCTGAGCAATGATTCATATTTTATTAAGCAGAAGGTGATGATAATATTATAAATCAATTTTTATTAAAATACGTTTCCCATAGTCCAACATTTTGCTATTACTCTGCGCTTGCGATGTTTGATCGACCATCTTCACCCAGAATTGATGTTTCTGTCATCGATTTGTGAGTTCACTTAATGATTCAAACAGACGTGACAAACTGCACAATTCTTCAAATGTTTGGATGACTTAACGTGATACTATTGTGGAAATATTAATCAGAACCAAGTCATCAGCAACAGAGAGTCGAGTAACGTTCATTTTAACATAGTAGATAACGAAGGGTATGTATCCTTAACGTGTTTATTATTGTATTATCATTAAGCATATACTATATATATATCTTATATATTGGGTATAATAATTGAATGTTCGATTGTAATATATATATATATATATAATTCCCAGTAATTGGTTTTTGCTTTGCAATTCACTTGATCGATTTGTTAGTTCCTTAACAAGTAGGTTGGTTAATCAATTATGTGGTTGGTTAGTCCAATCGGTTGAGCAAATGGTTAGGTAGGTAATTAGCTATTTAGATCTAGCTAGGTAGATAATATAATTAATTGATTATTTATCCAGTTTAGTTACTTAATTGATTAATTTGCTTGACTTCTGGTTGATTTGCAAGTGCATATGTTAGTTATTGGGTTAATTTATTAATTTTTCATCTTATCAGCTAGTTAATTAATCGACTTGTTAGTTAGTTTTGCCGAGTTCTCCTTCTGTCATTATAAGCTGGCAATCACATTGGGTATGTGAAAACCTCGATATTTTGAGAAGAAATCATCTTCACTTATAGCTACCTACACTATATCCGTATATTCAAAAATTTGCTAGTTGATAGAATCTTTTTGCAAGAATCTTTTTCACTAAAAGGGCAACAATTAGAATATTCTGGTGTTTACAGTTTATGACGGATACAATTTACGTAATTCTATTTTTTTTTTTAAACAGACGTATTTGTATATATTAAATACTAATATTTAATTACACAGTAATTGTTTTTATAATTGTATCATTCAGATGGTTTAAAAAAAAAAGATGCTGGTGATGGAAAAAAGGGGGCGGGGGTAATGAGCACACCCTGTAAATTGAACTGAAGAATGGGCACATATAATATATAGAACACATAAGATGACGTAAAAAATCACTGTTATAATAACTACTCGCAAAACCAGAACTCTACTGTGACCATTGACAGAGTACTACAGACCTGTTATCTAGACTTGTCACTTGTCACGTATGAGATAGGGACTCTTGCTAATGATATTGTCCGGTCGCCCGTGTGTTAGCGAAAGGGGAGCAAAGAATAGCAACACTGTTTACCTTCCACGCATGTCGTAAAAAGGCGACTAAGGAGGTTATGGGATGTAGTTGGCTGTCCCATCCCATATAGGGTCAGTGACCCAAAGCCATGCTGAAGTCAGATGTGTCAGGCCGAAAGGTGCAGATATCGCAGCAATGCTGTAAACCATCATTCAACGCATTCCATTCTCCGGACTACATTCTGCTAATCTGCAGGAGTTTGAGAGCGAACGCAGAAGAAGATATTGTCCGGTTAGCCAATATTTATATAATTGGAGTTGCATGTCAAAAATAGCCAAGTATATATATATATACACCCAGAGCTAAACAATAATGAAAAAGTAACGAATGGGGGTTTTCAAATTAATTCTGAAAACAGGTCTTCCATACAGCCGACGATCTCGCCTCTACGTATATACAATGTATATTTTAAGGAATATGTCATTATCGTCCTCTTATTCGCCAGCGTGACAACCAGAGACGGAACATAGTTTGGAGTTCAAATATTAGGATCGCTGAATTATTTTTAGGCAATTCGTAGGAGGCGACTAAGAAAAGTTGGGGGATAGGTTGACCACCTGTCTCCTGTCAAAAAATTGTCAGTGTCAATGCATGTCTTGTCTCAATTTCTTAGTTTTGTCTTCTTTCAAATACTCTCGATGAATGAGGAAGACATGCAGGTCTGTGAACAATGAAAATGTGTCATTTTGTGACAGATTCCAAGGTTGTGGGGGAATGCTGGGTGAATGACTGTAGACGGGTCAACAAATCTGACACAAGAATGATGAGATAATTTATACGTTTATAGCTTTAAAAGGCCAGTATCGCGTATATTAGATCAGAAATGTTCATTTTGTTTTAATATTTCCTGGGTTTTCATTGGCTGTCACACAAAGAATAATCATAGTGAAAAATGAAATTCACGGGAATAGTCAAATAAGTCATTAGGGAGGTTTAATTTCCCATTAGCAGTAGGTCCTCTATAGTTGCTGGTCAGGATGTTAATTTATAAAATCAAGAGTCACGCTTAATTGATTAGTAGTCCAGTATTACGATAACGAACCGTACGGGTCAACTGTTAGGTTCATTAGGATCAGAAGAGTAAAATGTGACGCCTATTGCTTTTCTCGCGTTGAGATGTTGGCTTTTTTCTAAACGACAAGTGTAAACTAATTTGTTTACGTTTAATTATCAGGACCATCTGTTAGATATCGTAAGTGTTCATTGATTTATTTCAGACATCACGTGTGAGGCTGAATCCAAACAAGCATCAAACATGAGGATGAATTGTTACAGATTTAAAGTGTGAGGCTGATTCCTTCCAATCATCAAGTGTGCGGTTAATTTGTCACAGACATCAAGTGTGAGGATGAATTCTTCCAGATATCATGAGTGAGGCTGAATTGTTCCAGACATCATGAGTGAGGCTGAATTGTTCCAAACATGTAGTATGAGATTGAATGATTACAGACATAAAATATAAGGTTGAATTGTTTCTGACATCATCTATGATGCTGTATCAATTCAGACATGAAAAGTGAGGCTGAATTGTTTCAAACATCGAGTATGAGACTGAAGTGTTCCAGATATCAGATGTGAGTGAATTGTTCCCGACATAAGCGTGAGGCTGAAGTGTTCCCGATATCAGATTTGAAACTGCATTGTTTCAAACATACGTGTGAAGATACATGTTCAAGACATCAAATGTAAGACTGAATTGTTTTAGTTGTCAATGACGACATTGACTGACTAAATAATTCAAGTGTACTTCCTTGTATTAGTTCTACGAATCACGAATAAGCTTGATTAGTTCTAATAGCTATGTTCCTTTAAAAAAATTATATTGAATGTACTAGTTGCCACCTGCGAAGTCGGATGTGTTGTTCCATTAACACATATAAAACAGCGATACAATATATTTCTGCTAGAAATCTAGTCGGCTAATTGTCCAGATATAAAAAAGATCGGATTCAGTGGGAGTTTTAGAAAGAATAACAAAAATAAATAATTAATTTCTAATAGTGAAATTTCGTGCTTTTTAGTTCCCGAAACTGTACTTGACATTTGACAAACTTTAGTTTGTTACAAGTTTGTCCAACTCTGTGAAACAAGCTAATTATTCCATGTCAATTCAGAAAAGCTGGCTGTTATATATACATCAAAGTAATGCGCGCTCGGGATGAAGACATTAACACAGACGATTATCACCACAGTTGTCAGATATACCAACAAAGAAAACACTGGAATTACTATCACTTTAGGAAGCACCTTCAACACGTTGTAAGATACATACTACTTCTTCACGTTCAAGTCATCGGTAAGTTTTCTGTTTCATCAAGTAATGAAGTTTTTTTTACTCTATTTCTTCATCTAATTTTTGACACAATTATAACCTTTTGTTATTGTCCGTTTATTAATTCATAAACCTGATTTGGAAGCGATTTTCTCCAAGACTAGGCCTATCTGTTAGATCACATAGATTTTTTGCATGCAACTTTCGAATATCAATGATGCTCAAATATTGCTATTATTTAGTTCATAGATGCAATGAATTTCGTACATCGGCGAATTATTGTGATGTTTTACAAAAAAATTGCGAATAAATATAGTCATTTTTTAATGCACAGTACACAGGTTATTAGTTACATTGTATTCATTGTACTATTGTTGGTATACCCGAATATTTTAGTGTTTTTTCATTGGACACTACGTTTACAAAATATTACACTGACCAACGAAAATACCGGATATATGCATGCCAACATACGTAATGTAGTCAGTAAGTTTTCCATGAAAATATCAAACTAAACAAAAATTTCGAACTTTATTAAGATTGTTATGTTCCGGTCCCTTTTGGGTCGATGTTTTCCATGTGAAAATCAAGAATTGTAATTTCGTAGTTTCATTTCAATAATAAAACAATATTTATAGAACAAAATTAGATGTTTATTTTAGAAAATATTCTTTACAACTGAATGAGGTTCATACAAAAACAGGTTGAAAAAAAAGAACAAAGATTAATTATATAGGGTCATTGATATTTAAAAGTTGGATACCCAAAATCACTACCATCGAACAGACAGTTTCAGAGAAAATCGTTCTCAACCATGTTCACGAATTAGTAAATTGACTGTAGCAGCGTTTTTTTATTGTACAGAAAAAGTAAGCAAGCGTGCATTGTAATCACACATTTATTATTTGTTTAAAGTCATTACTTGTTACCGTCTGTTGGATGCGAAAACATATAACCGTAGCGTAGTGGTTACGCCGTACTTGCACACAATAGGTCCCTTATTCAAATCCGGCTTGTGATGTCAAAGTGAATTTATTTTGGAGATTCCACGGGAGTGTCGCTTGAAGCTGCAGAGTTCCTTGCTATGAGTGGTACTTTCGGCTGGCGGTGTACCGCATCTCTGAGAGGGACGGAGAACATTTGGAGAAAATCGAGTACAATAAGTCATTTCTCCAAGACCATTGAGCCTTTTATTCGATGATATCGCTATACTATATCTAGGGCTGTGACCCAAGTATAGAATTTGCATGTCACTGTGATGTATCATGGAGAGGTTATTATGTGTTTTTAGTCAAGTGATAACACTGGGAATATCACGGGAATAATGCAAGACCGTGTGCATTCCGGAAAATGTCCCACAGATTACAAGAAAGACGTCCAACAGCTCAGAAAACTCCAAAAGCGCTGAAAATTTGAAATTTCACGAGATACACCTTCAGTGTAGTCTTATATTCGAGCTTTTGAATACATGTGCTTCGGGCATTGGTTAAGAATTTGTTATATGAAATACAAGACAAATATATTCGTTGGATAGCAAGTAAACACAATTGCAGATTATCAGCAACAACTTTGGTTGTGGTGAAGCGCGTAAACGTGTTTGATTTGGACATGTAAAGAAACACTACTTATTTTCTAAAACTGTTTTGCATGGAACAGTCAAGGGTGGAAGAAGAAGTAGCACGAGAAGAAAATCATGAAAATCATGAAACATACCAATCAAGGAGTGGTGTAGGCAGAATTTTTCTACACTCTTCAGAATGACTGGGGATATAGATGTTTGGGGGGCATTTTGTGATGCTGTCTCCAGTGTGTCACACCAACGACTCTGACGGGTTATGGATCTTATTATTATTATCTTGGAGCGTATGTTGTACTTCATGTAATAAAATAGTATTAACGTTTATACAAGCCACACAATAAACACTGAGATTGAAAACTGCAATCGTTATCTGCCATTTAATATATCGGTTATTAATTCGTTCTGAAAATTCTGTAGCACCATTTGTCGTAAAGATGTTTGGTCGATCTGGTTTAATGATTTGGATTGTCAACCCGACGAAATTTTGACGAAAGTTTGATAAATTGTCGCGTTTTCATTGACACGAATGACAGCTAATTTGTAAGGCCTGTCGTTATTTGTAATGGCCAAATTATATCTCTAGCGCAGCAGACGACAAATGAATTGAATAACAAAAATATGGTGACATAAAATAAAATACACGATGAAAATGTAATGAAACAAAGAACATAAAGATTGAAGAAAACAAATAAATGCTTGTACATAAAGTAATCAGTAGTACATAGTATAAGGGACTGTCTATAAATTACATCAACAAATTAGGCGGATTAAGAGGAAGTCTGAAAAAGTTTGATAGTTGTTGACAAAAGAGAGAGAGAGAGAGAGGGGAAAGCTGTTGAAAAGCTGTTGTTGACAAAGCTGTATTTTACACAATAATGACATTGATGAATTATTAAAGAAATAGGGAAGTGTCAGGGTTTTATAATTTCCCTAGTAAATTTTAACATGTATCTTGAGTATATAATACACGAAGCATTACAAGATCTGCAAACATTAATAACTATTGACTATTTTGTACCTTGTGTTATGCCGACCTCTTGACTGGTACCTAAATAGAACTTAAGGAACAGGTCAAGTTAGTTGGTAATATCGCATGGAAGTTAGCATTGATAAAATCAAGATATTCGTGACTAGTGAACCAAGCATGATCTCACGAAAATCCGGAATAAGGTTTAACGGTCACAAACTTGAAGAAGTTACCACCTTCAAATATCACGGGTCCCAAATATGTGATGATGGCGACTTGGGAAAGGAGATTATGCTAATACTATAAATAGCGATTTCTGCCATGGCAAGGTTGAATATATAATTTGGAAAATTAAGATCAGTATTACAGTAAAAACTAATCTATTCAGATCGCTATTGCTAAATATACTTTTATACGGATATAAAAGTTAGACAATAAATGCAGACATAGAAAGAGGTATTCAGGCTTGTGAAAACAATTGTCACAGACCTTGATTAAGAATTATCTATATAAAAATTCAAGGCACATATATTTGTCTGGCAAATAAACAAACTTAGGGTGCATAGGACAGAAGTCATGTTTCTTCATGTCGTGCGGTTCGTTGCAAGCTGTTGTAATTCTTGGGTGGTGGTGTTAATACCCATTGCCATTGTCTCGTTCTTGAATTTTCGTTGTAGTGGTGTCATGGGTCCTCTGCGCTTTCGTTTTCTTGCTGAAGACCGACAGAGATTTGTGGGTATGTTTATTCTCTCCTGATCTAAGCATATGACCTAAATAATGCCAAAGTCTTCTAATAATAATAGTTGACACATCTTTTTGTTTGTATATGGTTCCTACTGATTCAGTTGTGACAGTTTTTCCAATCTATCAGGATTTTTTGTAGACATTTATTCTAAAAATTATCCAGCTTTTTTTCTATGCTTGGATTGAATTTCCAGCTTTCACATCTGTAGGTTAGTACAGGGGTCACACAGGAGTTGAAAAGTTTGATCTTGATATTTGTCTTTAAGGGTTTTGTTTGCCAGATATTAACTGGTTTATTGAAGGCACTTGCTTCAAGCTCTATGTATGTCATTAAATCGTTATTTCACAACCCCTGTCGTATTTGAAAAATCCACGGATTTCGTTTTCTGTATTAATCCGTGGGTTAATTGTTCTGCGGTACTATATAGTTTAATTATTTATTCTGTGCTCAGTAGTGTGATATCATCCGCAAAGTCAAGATCTACTAAGACTTGTTGTTGATCCAGGTAATCCCCAGGAAATGTGCGTGTTTACGCATGACCCAGTCAATTGCTACTTCAAATAGCATTGGTGACATGACACAGCCCTGTTTTACTACAGACAAAACTGTAAACCACTATGAATCGGAAGCCCGTTCAACCCTATTCAATGTACAAATTTATATTTTGTGAAATAGGAGATAAGCGCACTATCATACACTATGCACCAAGATCTGGAAAAGTTAAGATTGGCCCACGGATTGGACACGATCATACTACATACCGCTACCAAAGAAGGGGCCTTTAACACTATGCACCAACCACAGAGCCATTTAACTAATTAGTCACGCCAGCAAAATAGTACTTGGTATCATCATGAAAAGACTACAACATAAGCTAGAAGAAGAATTAAATGAAGCACAGGCAGGTTTCAGACCGGGCAGAGGTACCAGAGACCATATTTTCAATATGCGGAACATCATAGAAAAATGAAGAGAGTTTAATGTCGACATCTACAATACTTTATTGACTACATCAAAGCATACGATTGTGTACAACATCACAAACTTTGGAATTTCATAAAAGACATGGGTATATCACAACACTAAATGCGCATCATAAAAACATTAAATCAAGACCAGCAAGCAGCCGTGAGAGTAAATAGCGAAAAATCTGATTGATTCACCATGGCGAAAGGAGTCAGACAAGGTTGTGTCCTATCACCATATCTCTTCAACATTTATGTAGAGAACATAATGAGGAATGTAAGAAATGACCAACAGAGAAATAACTTTGATCCACTCATAATCGGAGGTCATGAGATACCAGAACTAAGATATGCTTATGATACAACATTATTGGCACACAGTCAAGCAGGTCTCGAACAACTCATAAACTCCATTAACAACACAGTGAAAAACAAATCCTATTTTTGAATGGAAACAAGACCAAGATTATGACAAGCGACAAGACCACTAGCAAGTTCTCAATCAGTATCAACAACAGCAAATTAGAAGGAGTCACCAGGTTTGAATACCTTGGTTCTCTTATCATCAGTAACGGTAATTGCTATGAAGAAGTCAGAAGGAGGTTGGGTATTGCGTCAAAGAAGCTCATAAAAATGAAAAAAAATATGGTTGAGCTTCTGCAAAACAACAAAACTAACATTCCTAAGAGTTCGCATATTCCCAGTGAAATATATGGGTGTGAATCCTGGACAATCACCAACAAATTGAAAAATAAAATAGCAAAATTTGATACCAAATGTTGCATAAAAATTATCAGAATACACCATGGACCAGAAAGATCACCAATTTTGCCATCTGAGAGAAATTAATGTAAAAGAAAACTGGCTAAACAGCACGGTTCATTCCAGAATACTACAATATCTTGGCCATAGTAAACGCCATGACAGCCTAGAGAAGACCATAATTGAGGGCATGATGCCAGGAGAACGAACAAGCGGCAGCAACAAAAAGACCACTTGAATATGACAGTAACAGAAGCAGGAAGATTAGCTCTTGATGGACAGAAGTTTCGAAAAGCTGTTATGATTGCTACATCCTGTTCAGGATACCTATGATGAGGAGGAGATAAGCGTTGCCAATATTCAACGTACACATATTATTTCCCGGTTGTTTTTTTTTTCCACATTTAGTTAATATTGGTAAATGGTTTTCATTAGCTGAAGAAAAGTTAGAATAATCCTCGTAAAATTGAGCGTTTAATGCCTTGCTTATACGGTACGTTAATTTCAAATCTTGTCACTGTAACTGCTGTGCAAGTGTGCTGAGACTAACCCTTTCAGCAATATGTAAGTGAGCAGGTATTAGGACTTTTGAAACAATGCCTCTATTATTATTTTTTTCTTCACTAAAGCTTTTGCAATTTCAATATTCAATTAAATTTTATTTCCAGTCTAATTGTTGTTATTACTCATTGCCATAATGTATTCACATCAAGAAGAAACATTTTTGAAGCAGTGCTACTTCAAGTTTTTTTTCTTTGTAAAATATTTTAGACTCACGACGGTAGTTTTAGTTAGTGCATTTTGAGAACTCTGTTCCATTTATGCTCATTCAATCTGACATTCCAGAAGAAGTTGCTATTTCTACATTCGTGGCCAATTTTACTTCACCTCTCTAAGAAACTTCGCAACAGAGGTCACACCGTTCTGTGTTAATGGTTTTATTTCAGAAGAAATAAGGTTTAAGTTTAGCCATTTTTTTTTACGTCTGCAAAAGTAATTTCCCTGACTCCATTCTGTAACACATTTACCATTTTTGTCTCTGCATCCTCGGCGTTTGCATTCAGTTTCTCCCTTTTCTGTTTGAGTTGTGTGACCAGGCTGAAAGAACTATCTGTGATTGGCCCCTGAAGCCGAACGTGTTCAATTTGTTGTCATCTTGGTCCGGCCTGATGAACCGATCCGACCAGGGACGAGAAGCCTAATCATGCCTAATTGTACTGGGGTTCTAGATTTCTCTTTCTAGTTCTAGAATTTCCCTTTCATATATCTAGAATTTCCAGAAGGGAGAGACGGGGGATGTGAATTGTTTTTCAAGCGGATGGATTAAATGCATGGGTGCTCGCTGTAATTTGCGAATCACAAATTTCATAATGGATTTAACTACAACACCTAACAGTTGTAACGTAGTCTCACTGATCTTCACAAACATCGACTTCCCAATTTTTTTCATATAATATTGTTAATTCCGAGAAGTCTTTACAGTTCATTTTAAATCATTGTGAAACATTTTATTTTCTTAAACATCCGGAAATGTTCATGACATCAATCTTGCTGATATTTATTTCACTTTTCAATGTCTTTCTTATATTTAGCGTTTCAAGATGTCGCGGGTTCGAACCCCACTCACCTCCTTTTGTTTATGAAGTGGATTGTTTTCCCTGAGATCCCTGAACATTGCTGTTTGTTACTTACTATAAGTGGTAATCTCGGCAGGAGGTGCGCCGCTGTGTTATGAGGAACGGAGTACATATGGGGTAACTCGAGTACGATAAAATCAATCCTCTACTTCTTTTGATGTCTTTCTATTTACTCTATTATCTAAAGAGTACATAAAAAGTTATCTTCATCCCCGACGGCAGGTTGCTGCCATGGAACATACATTTACCTTACCTTACCTAAAGAGTGCAAAGTCAATGCAGTTTTCTATATATAATATCTCTGAAGTCGAGAAGACAGGACAACCTAAATATAGATTTCCATTTTTCTTTTCATGGTCACAGCTCTCATATAGCAAAAGAGAAATAACGTGCGCAGGGCCATGGTTGCATTTTTCAGTAAGAATATTTAAGAAAAAAAGTGCTCTAAAAAGTTAATTTGCTTCTATTGTGTTTTTTCATGTTTTTTTAGGAGATCATTGGGGAAAAAAGGGGGGGGGGAGAGGTCGCTCTGTTTCCCTTCTTCTTGGTAATAAATGTCATGTTCTAATGTCCTGAATCACTAAACTCTCGTCCGCTCCCTCCGCTCCCTTTCTGTTATCTACGGGTTGATCGTTCGCAATTGCAAGGAGTATATCTCCCCATAAGAAGCAATTTTTATTTTCAAAAGTGATGGATATATCCTTGTTTTTACTTTTAGCTAATACAGATGTAACATACCAGCCATCTGGTTATCCAAATAAATATCATAACATAACCTAATAATCGACCGTTGTATGAATCACTCCAAAAGTGTTGCTTAAATGCAACATCAATTTTAAATTGCGTTATATTTATCCGAAATTATGTATATAAATACATCATTAATAAGATGTCCGTACATTTCCATAGAACCGATTGATAGCTTGATTATAGGTGTTATTTAGCAAGCCAGTTCATTAACCCTTTGGCTCGTTGCAATTTCTCATCCCTGTCAAACAGCAATCCATAATAAGCTTATTTTTTACCGTGTTTGAAATTATTCACCGGAATCAACAATGTATTACTAGCATCGATGTTTAGTAGGAATCATGTTGACATATTGATCTCTTCGATATTGAATCGATTCTTGCTCCGAATAATTATGTACAAGACATCAAGTGTGGACTAAGGTATCCAAACGGTTCCAGGCACACATGAAAAATCTTAGTGTCTCATTGTTTTGCAGTAAATCTGTACTGAGCCGATGGATTTTTTGTTGATGTTTGCATTTTGTGTATAATTTTGTAATTCATATTCATTTTGGTAATTAATATTATCCAATTACAAGTATATTTCAATTCCAATTATAATTTTAAATACTTAATTATAAGCAATTCGGTACTTTGGACTAAGCGAATATTTAAACTGACAAAATATATTTCAACGCGTCTTCCGAAGTAACGTGAATGCGGTACAATCATATATGTCACTGTGTAATGTTACCCTTGCTACAGCACTGGTGCACATATTTGCGTCTATAAAAAAGTGCATTCATAAATATTTGAGGATCGATATTGTTTATTATCTCCGTAATTACTGAGCCTATAGGCTTCATATTTTGCACTATTGTATTATTTCATAACTACGTTACATATTTATGATTATTTATAATCAAGATTGAACGGATTTATCACAGAAGTCTCTACAAATGTCGTTTTTAAGGTAGAAATATTATTGTTGATAGTCATAAAAGTAAACGGGTTTACGTTATAAATTACCATATATCTTGTCAATGAGGAGAAATGCGTCTTATTTGTTTATTGTTGTTTTTTGTTCCAGAATTATTCATTGGCTGTAAGGCGAAGTGTGAATGCACTAGCCAATTAAAAGCTCGATAAAATACGAAGGCGTCATCATTGATTGAATTATATTGCCATGAAATGTCGTTTGTGCGCATCTTGTCATATTTTGTCTTGTTTTGATAAGACAAGTTGCCTACGAAAGTCATTTCATGCATAAAATAGTACAATCTTAGAACGGAAATTAATATTTACACGCGTGCACCATTAGTAAGATTTTTCTTTAGAGATTTCATAGTTGAATATATTAAAATAATACCGAAATGTCATTTTCCTCAAAGGTACTACCATGCTGAGATGAATGGTCATATATTAAGAAAGTGGATAGAAAAAACTGTAATTCCATCATTAGATAGACCTCCTTTCTGGTTATGGACAACACTTGCTACCATAATGTAGTTGTATGTGAAGATAAGATTCCTACAACCTCATCTACTAAGGAAGAGATTAACATATGGCTTAGAAAATAACATATTCCATTTACTGAAATGCAATTGAAACCGGAGTTACTGTTGTTGGTAAAGAATGCACACAGAGCGAAGATTTTCCACATTGATAAAATTATAGAGAGCATAGACATAGATGTATAAGATTACCACCGTACCATTCACTTTTAAATCCAATAGAATTTGTTTGGGCTAAAATTAAGGGAGCAGTGAATAAAGGAAGATGAAACCTTCAAACTGAAGGATGTTCAGAAAATTACATATACTATGCTCTCCGTCATTGACAAAGAATTCTGGATAAAATGTGAGGACCATATATTGAAAGTGGAAGAAGAATATTGGCAGAAAGATGGTTCACGCTTCATTCAACCAACTACAATTATCGATCGATTCATAGGATTATGAATAGAACAATAAGAGGAACTCTAAACACGAACGGGAAAAACCAGAAGTTGGATTTTGATAACATCAATAAAATAGCGAACATATGAAAACAACACAGCTGATGTGACATATATATATCAATTTAAAGACATATGTGATATTGATATATAATATATAGCCTAGCCTTGCTGGACAGCAAGACCATACTGATAATCAGTAAACGTAGTAAGCTGTTGTGATTTATACTTTTGCAGAGAAAGGAAGTTCTCTCTAAAACATTCATGCACAGCAAACTAAAAGGTATTAGGATAAGAGGTGAAAAACAAAAGGTCTAGACTGATAGTATTAAATGCTGGACACTTAATTTTCTTCGCTTTGTAGAATGAACGCTGAAAATGTTTTCATAGAAGATTTCTGAATGCTAACACTACTATTTAGAATGTTAACACTAGGACAAAAATGATTATGACTACGGTATGTACAATGTATGTTTACGATTATTTTGAATTGACGAGATTGTAAACAATAATACAATTATATAAACGTTTAACTGTTAAATTTATATCTCGCTAAATATAATTTTAATGCAACGAAAGAAAAATATTACAGTCGGAATATTTCATTGTTACCCATGCTACAACAAATGAATGACACTCCTATACCAGTAATTACTGTAAAATTTCTTTTCCACATAAAATAAAATAATTACTGCGTTAAAAACGACATTCGTAGCGACAGCTGCGATAAATCCGTTCAATCTAGATAATACTTAATCATAAATATGTAACGTTGTTATGAAATAATGCACTCATGCAAAATATGAAGCATATACGTTCAGCAATTACTAAAAAAGTAGACCATATTGGTGCTCAATTATTTATGAATGCACTATATAACACACTTGATCATCAGTCAGGCCCTTGAAGACTAGGATGTTTATTCAACCAACGCAATCGACAATGACCATTCATCTCAACTGGGATGATGATTAAAATGACGATGCTTGTGGTGTGTCTGACTAATGACTAATGTCTATGACTAATGTCCCATGCGTGTCTGAAATTCTCTACCTCACTCTGATTAAGTGTGGAGTGAGTATGTGGGACATTGTGCTTATCTTGCCTTTCTTCCAACGCACTTTTATTGCGCATCATACTTTCTGTGGTTCTCTGCAGCCTCTGCGCCACTCTTGATTTAAAATCACCAGGCGTTTAGGTAACGACAATGATTCTTTATTTGTCTTCGAGCTTGGATATGTTCTCAGACTCACTCCATGAGATTTACATTTCTGTCAAGTCTTTCATTGTATCTATTCTACATGTGTTTCTAGGTCTCACTTCATGGTATCTATTATATGTGTTTCTAGGTCTTACGTGTTTTTAGGTTTCACCTGTTTCCTTTTCCCTTCGAGTTTCATGTCATTGATCTTCTAGCTATATCTGTTATTGTTGTTTTTTAAGCGTGTACCCAATTCATCCAAGAAATATCAAAATAATATGAAGACAACTGAGATGTGGTTTTTGAGAACAGTGATGAAAACTATAGGAACAGTCAAGACAACTAATGTAGAAGTCCTCAGAGATGCTGGAGTAAAAAGACAAATTATAGCACAAATGAGAAGCAAACAGTCAAGATTTTATGGCATGTGATGACAAAAACAAAACGTGTACATTTAGTACTCATCAGAAAGATCTAGGGGAGAAGGGACAGAGAAATAAAAAGAGAGGAATTTCTGTTCTGGATTTGTTGTCACAGTGGTACAGAAAGATGTCACCAACTGAACTTATTAACAATACAAGAGACAGAGAATTATGGAGGATCATGATCGCATACGCCAATCGGTAGGGCACTTGATTGATTTATCCAATTAATGTTAGTGCATTAATCAAAGTGTTAACCATATCTTGACCTTTTTGTTTCCATATCTCTATTTTCCTTATATTGTTCTGCCACCTATTGTTTAGTCGTTTCTATATCTCATTATTTCTTGTCATGTCACCTAGTATTTAGTAGTTTTCATATCTCTCTATTTTTATCTTGTCCTGTCACCTAATGTTTAGTCGTTTCCTTATATATCTTTATTTCCTAGCATGTCATGCCACCTAATGTTTATCGTTTCCATATATATGTTCTTCTTATGTTCCCCAGCCACCTAATGTTTAGTCGTCTTCATATCTCTTCATATCTCAGAAACTGTTTGCTAAATCGCACAGATCTCTGGCATGTAATATTAGATTTTATCCTTAGCAAAAAATATTGTTGTCATTTAGTCCATAACTGCTCTGGATTGTGCACATCGGCGAAATCTTTTGAAGTGTTTGGTCCATTGCAAATAAGTTAGGTTAAATTTTTGATGTTATAGTAAACATGTTGCAGTCAAGTAACGTTGCATTCAAAGGTGAATCTCCCCCAAAAAATTACTTGGCAGGTGAAATTGTTGTATATGTTGTCAGTTATGTGCAATAGTTAACACCACTGCAATATGCAGCAGTTAGTCAATCTGCCTTTCGGTCACAATTAGACATACGGTTTCTTAAATGAGCTTAAATACTGTATTATTTTAGCCGATATTAGATGGGATGTATTTTGTTGCCAATGTAAATGTACCTAATTGTGTGTTAAACATACAATTATTTACGTACGGACATTATGTGGTCTGTCCACGAAATAATTTCTTAAAAATTCCGAATCTGATTATTCAAAGAGGTTGATTATTGCTAATGGTTGTAGATATTGTGATCCATTTCGGTGTTGGTAGTCACCTTCCTCTCGGATTACATTTTCTCCAAACATTTTCTCCAAAACTGAATGTTTATTTTGGAGAGGTTCTAGTGTGTCAGAGCTTCAAGATCACACATTTTAAACGTTGTGTTCTGTTCGGCAACTTGCCCTTTGACTTTATACCAAACTAACTCTATCGGATTACGGTGAGCATGATATGCCAGGAATCGCAGAGAAGTGTGACCGTATTGTTGAATGATTTTATCAATATGATACAACATTGTATTATTTGTCGTCTTCACAAGTTGTAACAATTCGGACTTTAAAAAAAAACATCGTCAAAGAGGAAATTTTACTTAGTAAGCTATGTTTCAATTTTGTATTTTGTATTTGATGCATTTGGTATTTTATCTTCATGTGGTACTACGTTGTGATAGGAAACATTGTCAATACTAAAAATGATGGTCCTTCTAGATTATATGAAACAACAATTAAATACCGATCACCGTTATTAAAGATATGGAGTTTTTTAAATTTCAATATCACCAGAAGATGGAAAGATAATTAGTATGGGGTTGATATTATCATACTGTTATAAAACCTTATGAAATAAGTGTTTTTGTCATGTTTAAAAATACAGCAATTTTCAGCTAACCTTCCTTCTTCATGCAGGCAGAAAATTTATGAATGGCACCTAAAAATGGTAGTGGCTGTTTTAAATTATTTCGTTACAAATAATTTTCACCTAATACATTTAATACAGATGTCAAACAACATTAGGGTATGTTAATTATTACATAAACAGCAATTGATGACTCTAAACATATATTATTATGTTGCTAAAACATATTTTGCTTACCGAATTTCTCGATTCTCATGAAGCCGGCCAATGGCGAGAACAACGATGGCAAGATTGCATAAAACAGACCAGCATGCAACGCGCGACTTTCTTCTCCTTACTCGAACTAAATTTCAATCAAAACATAATATCTGGGGTGGCGTGGATGACGTTTTTAATTTGTACCATGTCTTCAAGTTGTCAATATATTTATACTTTTCGTCACAGCAAATGAAAAGCCCCAAAAATGTAAACGAAACGTCTATTGTGTATTGTCTTTCCCCAAGTGGTTTGTTATCCATTCTTGTTGTTAAGCGTAAGGGTGATTGGAACCCGAGCTTGTGCTCCTAATCCAGATGTATTGTCTCGGCTGTGCTATGACCGTGTTTGTTCAAAGTGTCCCTGACATTTTCTATGCATCTTTTCCGTGGTCTTCCTCTGGCTTTGTACCCTGATCGCATTTGGTTATATGCCTTCACGGGAAACTTGTGATACATTCTCATAATGTGGCAAAACCGCTTGATCCGCTGCCTTTCTATGTATTCTGTACAAGGTGTTATATTCTTTCCCTGGTGTCTTAATTTCGTAATCTGTCAAGCCTTGTGACCCCTGCAGCTTTCCTCAAGCATTTCATCTCAGACGTAACTATCTCTCTGTAATGCGAAGATGAACGAAACGTCACCAATGAAAATGTGTTCCTATTATCCAAACAGTAATTTGTTGTTGATAGACTCGGATGAATACTGTAAAATATCTTATAATCTATGCAATTGCGATTATATGTCTATAAGATATAGAAGAAATGTGTTAAACTACGAACATTTTTAGAAAGACAAAATTCTGTTATAGCGTCGGTGTGAATCAATAGTTGCATTCCAAAGATCTCTGCGATCTAATAGATAATCTCTTAGATATTATCCTCCAATGGTGATTAACAATTTCTAGAGGGACTATACCTAACGTTTAGTATTCTTCTTAAGAAGCAGTTATTTACAAATGTGTAATTAATTAGATAGTCGTTAAATCATTATTATCGCACTCCGGACAGGAACATCGATACTCTGATCTTATATTAAGTGTATCTTCCGTCATTCAGACACATACTGTCTGGTTCTGTGTTGGTTGATAACTTATTTCTATATATCGCAGGGTGTTTTTTTTTGGTGGGGGGCACCACCACATTTCACTCACATGACATGCAGTCGAACCATAGATACGGAATTCACCCAAAATAGATTTCACCAACTATCTTGAAACCCATGTCACGAATTTAAAACACATCTTCATATGATCCAATACTTAGTGACGTTATAATTTAATAATTCATTTTATGCACACATTGCCAATTTCTAAACCATCGACTTTATTTGGTATTTGTACATACTTAATTATTGCACCCATGGAAAACACAGTTTACTACAGTTTTATAAACCAACTTTTTAACGGTCAAGGTTAGCCAATCATGGGCGCAACTCTAATTATCATTTCATGACTTTGTAAAAATGTATGCCGAATAATAAACTTCAATTGCGTTTTTCTGGTATGTTTAAATAAACAAAGATTGTGAGTTAGCTGGTGAATGACTATTAGTCAGTTAGTAGGTTAGTTAGTTAGTTATAATCCGTTCAGAATCGTTTGCCGAGATGTTATGATTTATAATTCAAAAAGTTCTTGATGATTTCACATGAATTTTGGCATACGTTGTTAAAATGTTCATGTCGCGAAAACATATGTGTTACTTGATGTCTAGCTGTAACGGTTATTTGAAAGCGGCGAATTCTTTTGATGTTTGCCCATGTAAATATTATTTCGACCATAAACAAAATATTTTACAGTAATCTAGTGCAATGATGACCCATAGGCGTGTCCACAAAATTTTACATGGTGGCAGATGTAAAAAAAATTTAAAATATATCTTTTGTTCGTAGAGTCAATTTGATATTGTTCCATGCTCTTGGTGTGAGTTTCACAAATGTTGTCGCTGCCTTTGAAATAAGTACATATACTTCTTCATGTAAGGAAATTTTGTCTGTAATAGTTGATCCAAGATATCTGAACTTCTGTATTGAATCAAGCGGGCTAATTTTTATAAGTAATGGTTGATGGTTTGCTTATAACATTTTTTTGAATTGCTTGGGTGGTATTGAGCAATGAAATGTTTTACAAATCAACTTGTAAATTTTGCAAATCAAACTTTTTTTAGTGTAGACTTAATCAGAGTAATGATCATTCATAATCAGACGAGTCAAATAGGTCGATTACTGTTTTCGGCTGAACAAACAACAAACCTTCCTTTTTCCAATATTCCTCTTCTTGGCGTAACACATGATCCTCACATTTCACCCAGTAGTCTTTATGTATATTTGATAGAGCCTGATTTGTAAGTGTCTCAATATCACATAATTTGAAAGTTGTATTTGTAGATGCTACGTGTCCTTTAACTTTTGCCCAAATTAGCTCTATAGGATTTAAGTGTGCATGATATGGAGGTAGTCTCAAACATCTATGACCATGTTCTTCAATTAACTTGTCTATTTTAAATATCTTTGTTCGTTGTGTCTGTTTTACAAGGTTAAGCAATTCGGGTTTCAAGTACCTGTCGGTAACTGGTATGTGTTCTTTTATGAGCCACGTTTTGATTGCATCTTTTGTACTTGATGATGTTGGGATTCTATCTTCTACGTTCACTACGTTATGGTATGAAGCATTGTCCATTATCAGACAAGAAGGTCTATCTAATATTGGAAGAATACTTTTTTCGATCCAGTCTTCGAATATGTGCCCATTCATTTCGGAGTGGTAGTCTCTATTGTCAATGGATTTTGAAATGAAAATTAGATGAGCATTCTGCAACAACCCATTATGTCTGCTACCTGCATGTGCAACTATCAAACGTTGCCCTTTACTACTTGGTACTGATCTTTTAATACTTCCATCTGCTAACTGCCATTCCTTTTCATTTGTATGATGAGCGTTGATCCAAGTTTCATCTAAATACACAATATCATAACCATTCTCGCGCATTCCCTTCACTTCACGTAAATACTTGCTTCTAAGAGCTACCAGATGTGGCTTTTCACAAATAATGTTTTTTCCACCAGCATACTTTCTAAAGGTGAAGCCTGCATTTCTTACAGTTTTCCATAATAAAGTTTTTGATATTTCAATGTCGTTATTAGTTTTCAGCCAAATCTTCAACTTTCTAAGTGTCACTTCTTCGTTTTTATCAAACATTCTACATATTTCTCTTTTTACTAGGTCCTTATCGAAACTGTCTATCTTTTCTTTCCTTCCTTGCTTTCGTGAATTTGTTGGCAATAAATATCCGCTTGCTTCCACTATTCGATCAAATGAACGTTTACACAAACCTAAAATATGCATTGTTCTCTTCTCAGGATTTGATAAAGAACAATAAAGATGTCCCTTTTTACGCTCTCTGCAGAAGTATTGATAAATCTTTATAGCAATGTTATGCTCAGTAAAATATTTCGCTTTCAGATTCATTCTCACATAGACTTGCAGAAGGTAATATGCTTAGTGCCGCCTACTTTCTGTTTATATTGAGACTTGCCTCTGACTTGTGACTTGAAATCGAGTAAATAGCCGTTTTTGATTTCACATAATTCTAAGTTCAGGAAAAATAATATTTGGTGCTAAACGGGAATTTCCATATGTAACATTGCTTTATACAAATGTACAGTGGAAACAACTACTTTTAGAACGGTGCACATTCTACCGTGAGGGTCATGCCTTTATATTTAATAATCAGCTGTGAGATGTAAGCATCTACATAATCCAGCGGTTGTTTATAATTTAGATTAACTTTTTTTAAATATAGGTTAAATAAGGTATCTTTGATACTGGATCACATTTCTTTGATAAAAAAATATTTCTATAGCGACATTATTATTCTAAACCTAACTTCAAATGATCAATCCAAATGAACAATACGTGTAGAAAGATCATCCTCACTGCACATCGGTCCATAAGTGATTGGATCCCCTCCTAAAGATATCCCTCTGCTTGAAGCGACTGACCACACATAGTCTGTGTTGATTTATCAGTTACCTGCATAAAGTTCTTGTTTAGCCATACTCTCTTTACATTATATTCTTGTAATCTGCTAAAGTTGCAGATTCACGAGTATTTGCTAAATCAGTACCACATCCTATGTCCCTATAATCATTCAGAGCAACAGCTTGATATATTGCTTGTCCTGTATTCATGCTTGCCGTACAAGCAAACCTGTCTACGCGCATATTTCCTCGACAGCAGCATGTCCAGACACAAATATGAAGTTGACCCTAGTCAGTCTAAACGCTTGACCGACTCCAATCACCTGCCTTCGTGCTCAGCCATTCTCAATCTTTTGTAATATGCTTATTGAGTCGCTGGGAAAGCATACGTAATTGTAGTTTTGAGATTTGAACTGCACCATCGCCCAGGTTACTTTCATGATCTACCGGTATCTTCCTGATCATGTTGCTTGTGGTCGTAGCGAAAGCACCCATGACTCTTTCAACCTATGTCATGTGAACTTAACGAACAGCAGAACAATCTGTATGAGTGAGATGAAAATAGGGAGTAGAAATGCTATGAAAATAGAGCCACGTTTAGTGTCCCTAGTAAATAATTGTACACCTTCACTGCAATGTTCTTCAAGGTCACGATTTTCATTTTGATTTCCATTTTATGAAAAAAATTTATGATATGTTCTTCTTCTTCTTCTTTCCTACCTCTTTTACCCTTTACGGATGTCGAGGGAGATACAATGTTCTTGTTCTCGCTTTTCTGGCAGCTTCAGATAATGTTATTTGGTGTTCGTGTAATCTCTCTTTGATGTTGTCGATCAAGCGTACTCTAGGTCTACTCTTGGCTCTTCTTTCTGCTTCTCCTCTCTTCGTATATGCTTTATAAGCTAATGAACCACAAGGCATTCTATGTTATGTGTTTCTATATATGCTATGTTTCTATGGTATGTTGGAAATACTAAAGTAAATATAACAGCAAACTGCAGTGAGGTGTGATGACGACATCAATATTCGCTACAGTTTGTCACAGTGTGTCATGCGACGTATTCTCTTCAGAACGTTGTATTCTCAATGAACTCCCTGAACCCTTCTCTGCCTCGGGCCATACTGCTTGCATTTTCCAACGACGTGTTCATGTTATCTTTAATGTCATCAGTTCATAGTCTTCTTGGTCTGCCCTTTTTTCTAACCTCAGCTTCTCTGTCCTCCATTATTTGTCTTTCTAAACAGTTGTGTCTTTTTATATGATCTAACAGAAAATTTTCAGAGGCCACATTTGCCTAACATGTACCTTTATAATCTGTATTAGGTCTGAAGTGATAAACCTTTTTCTTCGAGACACAATAATTAGTATGCCGACAACGATCAAAGGATTTCATTCGTTCATATAAACTTTACATGATACACACATATAAAGTATAGATTTGTTGAGTCTAACCAAAAATAACATCGTATGCAAAAAATTGCATTAATATGTTACATTTTTACTCAGATAATTACAAGTGTTTGAGGGAAAAGCTAATGAAACGCGTTATAATTAGTTATACTCCTCATGTGCTGCTAATTGAACAGTCATATTTACATATACGGTATATCACGAATAATTTTCCTACTTACTTTACTATAATACACAAATTCCCATTTAACATTTGTATATCATCTATTATGTGTTTACATTTTCATCGAAAGCGGTCCAGTACTTTTTTTTAGCTATATTTGTGACCACTTACCACGATTTTCTGAACGAACTTCATTTAGGTAGTTTATGCTGCAGTTTTGTGGTAATTTTTCCAGGATTCCGAGTCATACAGTACTATTTACATTCATATTAAAGATCATTAGTTTGGTGTGTAAGTTTATATATTGCGCTTTCCAAATGTTGTTATAATCACAAATGATGTCTATCTTTAGCAATATAGTCTCTTCTATTCCGATGAAGAATTGGTATTTATTGTTTATGTTTCTGTAACTATGGTAATTTGATTCTACAGGTGATATGTAGCAAGCTTTAGTAGACAGGTAGTTCGAACTTTCTCGTCACATCTTACGACATATTTGTAAATAAAACAGTGGCCATATTCTTTTCCCTTTAACTTAAACCTTGGCACACGGGCTACACTTGATACCAAATTAGTAAAATTTGTGAGTACGTAGTAAGATGACATGTTGAAATAAAGTGATTGGGTTAGGCTTAGCAGTAGCCAGTCATATGGGTAGCAGGGTGTACTGATATGGAGTTATAAAATAATCGTATTAGCACTAACAGTAGCAAAACTTAAGACAGTAATAAGGAACTAAACTTATATTAAGATAAGATTGGATTCACTGCTAATCAATTACTACAATTAACTGCTTAAGCACTTTTCATAGATCGGTTGACATACATTTTTTTTTTTACATAAAACTCGTTGAAACTTGTTTTCAATTCAGATATTTTCCTAGTCAAACGTATCAGTCAGTCATTCTTGCTCTAGTGATGCGTGTGTGAAATATTTACGTAAATGTTGAATGAAACTGACAATATGAAAGTAAACTGAAGTATACGTTTTCTTCTACGTGTGTTTTCCTGCGACTGAATGTTGTTCAATGAAAAAGAAGACATAATGAAAAACTGGACAGAATATTGCAGAGATTTATATAAATAGGAAATTGTTTCCTCCATACTCTCAGTTATTCAATGGTATTTTGTTTAATAACAACAGAGAATTGAGAAATACAGGAAAATTGAGAGAAGTGTTAAAAGCCATAAGATAATTAAAAGAAAATTAATCACCAGTGGTAGATAATATTTCATCGGAACTCCTAACACATGCTGAAGAGACCTTGAGCAATGTCATGACAACCATCTAGCAGAAAATATGGACTAGAAAGACATGACCAAGAAAATAGAAAAAAATCGTTAGCTATACCGATTTCTAAGAGAGGCAATATCACACTAAGAAAAAATTATAAAACTATTAGTAAAATCACCCATTCTAGCATCATCATCAAGTGCCATCTCCACAACGAAGGTTGGCTGCAACAGACCTTCGACATCCTCTGTCTCTTGGTTTGGTGGTGTTCTCTGCTGGACTGTAACCTATCCATCTTGTGATGATACTCTCCCACTTGCATCTCTATCTACGTCTTGCTCGTCTCCCTTCGACTTTACCCTCAAGTAAGGTCTTCAAAAAGGTATAATCTCTTTTAATGTTTCCAAAATATTTTATTTGCCTGATCTTTATTTCATTTAATAATTCTTTCTTCATATTAAGTGTTTTAGAACGTCTTTGTTTGTTTTCTTCTCTTCCCATGATGTTCGCCCTTGTCTTCTATATATCCACATCTCAAAGGCATCTTTTATATCTTCTAATTCTTTGTTTATTGTTCATGTTTCTGAACCATACATTAATATAAAATTAGATGTAGCATTTTATAATTCTCATTCTTAGCTTGTTTGTAATTCTAGCATGGGGATGCTAAAAATCATTCTGAACAAAATACAAGCTAAATCAGAGGAAACGTTAGAGAATAATAGACTGGATTCCGTAAAAACAGAAGTACCACAGAATACATTTGTAACCTTAAAAAATTGATAGAAAAGCACTTACAACATCACCGTGCTCAGTATCATTATTTCATTGATTTCACAAAAGAATTTGATCGTGTGTGGCACCAAGGTCTGTGACAGATACTGAGTTAATATAACGTCGACAGAAACATCATAGAAGTCAGTGAAGCGCTGTATAAAAATGCGAGCAGTGCTGTTTTCATAAATAATGATATTGGTGAATTTTTCAAGACGGATATTGGAGTGCGCTAGGTTGCATACTTTCCCCAGTACATTTTAACATGTATCTTGAATATATAATACAGGAGGCATTACAAGATCATCAGACATAAATAACTATTGCTGGTATGTCACTTTGTAATGTACGTTATGCCGATGATATCGATCTCTTGACTAGTTCCGAATCTGAACTACAGGAACTCTCTTTAAAGTTGGAAGACGTTAGTCGGAAATATGGCATGAAAATTAGCATTGATAAAAGCAAGATATTGGTGACTGGAGAAACCAAGCAAGATCCAACGAATATCATGTTAAACCTTCACAAGCTTGAAGAAGTTAACTTGAAGAAGTTAAGACTTTTAAATACATCTCGGAACCAAATTTGTAATGATGGCAACTTGGGAAATGAGATTAAACTAAGACTCGAGATGGCGATGGCTGCCATGGCAAGGTTGAATATGATTTCGAGAAGTAAGATCAGTATTAGAGTAAAGATCAATCTATTCAGGACGTTAGTGCAAGGTATATTTTTTTGCGGGCGTGGAAGTTGGACACTCAATGAAGACGCAGAAAGAAGAATTCAAGCTGTTGAAAATAAGTTGGTTAAGAATATAGAATACAAGACAAATATATTTGTCCAGCAGAAAATAAACATACTTGCATGTTATCAAACACCACTTTTGACAGTGGTGAAACGGCGTAAACTTGTTTGGTTTGGAAATGTAACGAGACAAGACTCTCTCTCTCTCTCTCTCTCGCTCTAAAATTATTTTGCACGGAACAGTCGATGGTGGAACATCACTGCTTGCAGAAGAGGGAAGAGGAAATCCAGAATTGATAACATTAAGGAATGGTCTTGGCGTGCTTTTTCTATACTTTTCCGATTGGCTGAGGACAGAGCTGTTGGGGGGGGGGGCATTTTGTGCTGATGTATCCAGTGTATCCAGTGTGTACCCTGTCGGGTTATAGGTCTTATTATTTTTATTAGTTGGATGTAATCTGGAGATCCTAATGAACTGCTGCAGTATCTCTAGCAGTTACCATGATGGATTTACCTACGATTTCAGTGACTCCACTGGTGAATATTTCTCGAATTACGAATTGGAGGCTGAAGTGTTCAAGACAACCATTCAAATAATACATCAAGATTTTTATTTCATAGAACTCAAAAACCATTAGGCATAGTTCTTTTAATTGACTCCATGTCTATTTTAGAGGAACTGTAACAGATTTCTGTATATCAAAACCAGAGTAACTTTGCAAATGGGTCCCTTAACATTGCGATGTAGCAGGATATGAAATTGCATACAGACTTGCAAATAGTGATGCCTCAGAACAGAAAGCGAAAATACCTAGCTCTATGAGAGTATCTAAACAGATTCTCAGAAACAACTCAAGGGAAATTTGGCTGAATGATTAAATAATCCTGTTGACTGTTAGCAGGTAACTTTTGACACCCCATAACATTTCAACAAAAACACAGGTTCTTCTCAGCAGTGTAACGAAGGGATACCCGGGTTCATATAAGGTTTCAATGGCATGGATGTGCAAGGGGTGCTTATGGATGCATATTTAGTCCCCAAAATGAGGCATTCCAATGTGCCAGGATTGCCAAGTTCTGACAGAGGCACAACACACATCTGGGAAAACTATTTCATTATTATTTTGTCAGATATTTTGACCCCTCCTCATGGATGACACATCTAGTATTACCCGTCACTTAGGAATATGCGAGAAGAGGACAAATCTGTAATGTATGATGACCGCCTGCAAGTCTTCGTCATACACGGGGATTATTTTACAGAAGACAAAAGTAAGAAATTAAGACAAGATGTGACAATAATAATTTTTTTCACTGGCGACAGCAGATTGTCAGCCTATACCCTAACTTTCCTTAGTCGCCTTCAACGACATGCACGGAAAATATGGACAGTCACCATATTATTTGCATCATTAACTAGAAGTCCATGCCTTCAAAATGTGGCTGAGTAAATTGTTTTAAAAAGTTGACTGGACGAAATATATTTAGTGAAATCCCATGATCAGAGAACAAGGAAACAATACAAAAACTTTCAGTTTTTATCAGGAGATTATTGAGTCAATAATTATTAAAATGTGCTAAACCCAAGCAACTACGAAACATTAATCTTTATTGACGGTCATTTCTCATCATCTACCAGAAAAAAACTTACGTAGACACCAGTAGCAGTTACTAACTCACTCTATGGATCACTAAGTTAACTTCAGAGGTTATGTACTTATTAAGAATGGCACTAAGCTGCCATTAGTAGAACTACTCAGCTGTATTTGGGTACGCAAACAACAAGAACAAATAAATATATACACATTTGCATCAATAAAAGAAAGGAAAAAAAATAATCCTGACATATGGAAGAGAATCATGGGCAATTAATAAACAGTTAACTCGAAGTCACGGAGATGTGGGAATTCAGAAGAATGCCGAGAATCCCATGGAGGACAAATAATGAAGAGTAATGAGGAAGATTGACATCAAATGACAGTTATTTGTCAACATAAGGAAAAAGAAGAAACGATCTACACTTATTGGTCACATCATGAGAAGAAGGGGTTCTGTGTATATTTTAGAAACACGTACACTGGGCGAAAAAGAAACATAAGACGCCAAAGAGTGAAGTTTTACATCGTGGCATTGTAGATAGTCTGTAGTGGAGCTAATACCCAGTACCGCATATCAAATGTTGAGGAGATGAGTGATAGCCTATGTCAAAATGAACAACACACGATGATGACAATAAAACAAGTTTAGGAAGCTCAAATATGTCGCTTTCATTAGAAGATTTGTAAGAAAAGTACAAGCGTCACTAAATACAACAAACACTGAAAACTATAACAATACAATACAATACAATACAATACAATACAATACAATACAATGCAATACAATACAATACAATACAATACAATACAATACAATACAATACAATACAACATAATAATATTTTCTCCAAGGTGAAACATAACTAAAAAGAAACTTGTCATTTACCAAACCAGCGTTTACAATAGCTGGCATCTACATCGTTGCAGAAAACTAAGCTCTAGTGTACCCCTGCCATACAGTAACCGTTCCCAGTTGTAAGATATATATTTATTCATTTAGTGTGCAAGCCATATGAAAGAATAACTGTTAGCTAACCATAGCGTCTCCTTTTTAACGGTCTGGAAATTCTCAAAGCTTCAGGATTTCCCATATTTTCAGCTATCTTGTCCAAGTGTGCTTTTATTCTCTATCGAAGATAGATCGAAACAGAGATTTATCGAATGTCCCACGATCGTGCAGTCCAGCTAAGATCACATCAGTTTGTAAATTTACGTCAGGATTTCCAAGCTATGCCTGAGAAAATGTATGGGATACAATAATAGAATGGGAGTTTAGTAGTATAGAATTACCTTAGGCATTCAAGATGTCCAGGGCTTCATTATTTATCCTTCTAGAATCCAACAAATTTGGTAAATATATTTCATTGTAGGTTCTTCTATTCCCGAGTGGCAATAGTTTACGTACATATGTGTCCAAATAATAGATAAACATGATAGGTAGTTCATTTGGCAGAAACAATATCTAACTATGCAATATATGAGAACATAACTTTTGGAGCTCTCCATCACAATAAAATAACAAGAACAAACAACATCGGAGGATGTTGTTTGCAACATCGGAGGATGTTGTTTGCTGAATAGCAGCCTCAACTTTATATGATAAAAAGCTCTGATATATCTTAGGTGGACTAACATCCGTGGTTAAAAGCAGCGTATCTCAAAATAAGAGATACTTTATCCGAAATCAATAAACAATATTGTCCGAATACCTATCTAGTGCAGGCAATACTACCTAAACAACGACTTTCATTATTTGGCGTGATCAAAAGCTCTTAATATACCAAATTGTAATATCGGTTGAAAAGAACGTATTTCACTATAAAGGATATTTTTTTAAATATTAATTAGTGAGAATGTACTATTGGATCGGTTATTGGTTTTCAACCGATATCATTGCACTCCGGGCAGACTCATTGGTGCTCAGTGTCCCCTAGCAGATGACGAAGTGTATGCATAGTGATGTTTTTTTTTGTGGCCCGCTGTTTAAACATTCTTATCTAGACTTTCATGGTGAAGCGTTTCACGGACCACTGGTCATGCAGGAGAAAAGATGAAGCGAGAAGAAGCTAGATAAGATGATAATTTTTTAAGCTAGATCAGAAACGTGGTCAGAAGTTGTCAATTTATTAAAATTAGAAAACTTAACCAGGAAGAACAAAGTGAGTTTTAGATTGGATTTGGTAAGGAGAAGACAAGCTAACAGCTTGCTACCGTGTTGAGAGTAGAAGATTTTCGTAGGATTTGAAAACGTATAAAAGATACGTTCGGGTTTTGTCGATACAGCAATGTGATCGATACTTGAGGACGACGTCGAAGTGATTGTGAGATATGTCATTTATGACAGTAACAGTGTGCACGTGATTCGCGAACACAGTTGAATTTCATGACTACATCATTATTTTCTGAGATTCAAGTCCAAATCTATTATGTCACAATCAACGATATTATTCTTTACATCTGCGCAGATACACATCATCTCACGATTCCTTGTAGATACTGTATAAAACTCTTTGTATCTCGGAATGAACTTGTGAGTCACATCATTCATTGCCATATACTGTATATTATTTTCCCATACAGCATATCAATAAAAGTTATATCGACTAGAAAGATTGAAATGTTCTAACAGTGTGTGTATATATATGTGTGTGTAAGGGTGTGTGAGTGCGCGTACGGGTTTGTAAATTATACACCTTGGAAATTACTGTAAGATTAAATGTTGGGTAATTATAACTTAATACCACTGTGCTAAAGTATTATTCAAAGTTCATATTTTCTGTGTATCTAATTCCAGCATCAATGGAACCACCATATCCAGAACCACAATTTCTACCCAGACTTCTCAATGTAGCGATACGAGAAGGTGGCAGAGCCGTGTTGCCTTGTGCTGTGCATTATCTAGGCACTAAACAGGTAAGATTCTCATTGGAAATAGAGATCACTTTGGTTCTTCACAGTCTATCAACATTCATGAATAATCCAATAAGAAACGTCGTGGAATTAATTATACCATTGTGAAGATTGTACGCTGACATTGTTCCAGGACTGTGTTAATCCCGTATATACTGAAGACTTGATACTAGTGAAATCTTAATAAAAGCTGGAATAACCACCCCGAGTAGTGCTTAAGTCTTTTGCTTTGTGTTAAAGAGGTTGCAGGATCAAATACGACGACTTGTTTACAAAGTCGATTTTCTCCCAGGAGATCACTGAATGATATGAGTAGTACTCTCGGCAGGCTGTGCGCCACTGAGTTTAGATGAATGGAGTAGATTTGAGATGACCTTAGTACAATGAAGTCAATCATCCAAGCATAATAACCTTTCCTTTAAAAGCATGTTGCTAGACGAGACAGTACAAACTGTTTGCATCATATATCTGACGATCAGTGCCTTGTGGTCGTATACAAATTAGTATTGACTGTAAAAAGACGCAGAAAATAACAGGAAAAAGACACTGTAGGAAAACTCTGTAGGAGGATGCAAGACTCATGCTTTAGTAGCAAAGCCAAAGGCATACAGCATTATGCTGACAGCAATAATATGCAGAAATTTTATTCTACGTAAAAAGCTCTGTATGGCCCTCAGTCTTCAGGAATGTCTGATCTTCTAAGCACAATTGGAAAGCATACCATCACTGGCAGAGAGGAAATTCTCAAACTCTGGACTGAAAATTTTGAAAATGTACTAAACTGTCACTGCAACATCAACGACGAAGCGATTGCGCGCATCACGCAAATACCAGTCAATCATTCATTATTGGAGCCGCCTTGCCCTGACGAGGTGGGGAAAGCAATCTCAGATTTGTCCGTAGGAAAAGCGTCAGGTCCATTCCAGATGACTTTTACGCCGCAGGTGGTCCTGTTATGACTGCTAAACTCACAGAGCTTTTCCAGACAATGTGGAACCTGGAAGCGATGCGACCAGACTTTAAGAATGCTTCCATCATACAACTATACAAGAGAAAACGAAATCGCATAGCTTGCGACAACCACCGATGCATATTCCTGCTCTCTATAGCAGGTAAAATCATGGCTACGATCCTCTTAAACAGACTGCAATCCCATTTTGAGGCAGGTCTCCTCCTAGAGAGCCAATGTAGCTTTCGACAGGGCATAGGTATGGTTGACACGATATTCACAGGCAGACAACTACAGGAAAAGTGTCACGAACAGAACATTGGTCTCTACATCACATTTGTCGACCTAACTATGGCGTTCGACACTGCAAATCACGAAGGACTATGGAAGATCATGGCCAAATTTGAATGTCCCAAATATTCACCAACATGGTTCGCCAGTTCCATGATGGTATGACAACATGTGTGCAAGATGAAGGCGCACACTCGAAACCGTTTCCAGTGACTGACGGTGTCAAACAGGGTTGCGTCCTGGCTCAGCATGGTGTTCTCTGCCATGTTAAATGATGCCTTCCGGAATAACAGTGCAGGAATTTGTTTTCGCTATCGAGCTGATGGAGGGCTATTCAGGAAATTGTTTTAGACCTATTGTTCGCCGACGATTGTATGCTAAACGATACCAATATGAAAGACATGCAGGAGAGCATTTACTTTTTTTCTTTAGCCTGTGATGCGTTCGGTCTCACCATCAGCACCGTGAAGACATTAGTAATGTATCAACCAGAACTAAGTTCCCCTACAGAAAATCAGTAATCACAGTAAATGGACAAAAACTCAATACAGCCAATAATTGTATATATCTTGGCAGCACTCTATCGCAAACTGCGACAATAGACGAGGATGTTGCCCTGCATATTGTTCGCGCAATGTGGCATTCGGGAGCCGTCATGCTAACGTCTGGATGAGGCGTAGTCTCAGTTTGACAACTACCTTGCACGTACCACACAGTGGTTCTACCAATATCGCTTTATGCTGTGTCATCCTGGACTGTCTATGCGAGACAAGCTCGACAGATTATCTCTATCCACCTTCGATATCTAAAAAACCTCATGAGAGTACTTTGGTAGAATCGAGTTCGAGACACGGATATCATTCAAAAGTCCCGTATGCAAAACATCCCTGCTGACTAAGTTTCAACGCCTCTGGACTGGCCACAACGTCCGTATGCCAGACAAGAGCCTTCCAAAGAGATTATTCTATGGAGATATGTACGATGTTAAACGTTCAAACGAGGGCAGAAAAGGCGTTTCAAGGACCACCTAAGCACTGCATCATCGATCCTAGTTCCTGTGAGATTACAACACTTGATAGCTCAGCTTGGTACACCCAGATCACTGCTGGCATCACTAAATTTGAAAAAGAAAGAACACTGCAGTCATTTCACGCGCAGCGGAAGGACAAATCCGAAAACTCTCCTACCTCGAACCCACTGCACTCCTGCATGCACTGCAATAGAACCTTCCTGGCACGAATCGAACTCATCGAGCATCTACGAACTCACAAACCAAATTAGACAATCACATCTTATTTTTCTCCTATAAATAACCACAATACATGTACAGATTCAATTAATAAACACAAAATAAAAATAAAAACTTTATTTTTTTTAAAGTTTTTTTTTATACGTGTTCATCACATTTATTGTTTTTCATGCTATGCTCATCTTCGCCTGCGAAGTAGGAACATCAGTATTGACTTCCACTTTCTGATGTGTATTAAGATTAAATTTGCAATAAGACTGTTCTCTAGAAATTGTTGTTTCGAAATGCATAGCTAAAATGAATATCTATATTCTTGCGTTCTTAAATTCAGGAAAGTCGTTGCTTGTAAATGTAGTCTTCTTGCACGCGGTTGTACGCAAATGGTTGGCGTAGAAATGGCCTTAACCTACAGACTAAGCTGAAAGTTTACAGAGCAGTTGTACTTCCAATTGCTGTTATACGCTAGTGAAACATGGACTGTGTATAGACGTCATGTGAAAAAACTCAGAAAAGTTATGAACATCAGATGGCAAGACAAGATTCCAGATACCACTCTCCTTGATAGAGCTGGTATCCCAAGCATTGACAAGATCCTGATGCAGACACAGATTCGTTGGGCAGGTCATTTGGTGCGTATACCAGACCATCGTCTGCCAAAGATACTTCTCTATGGTGAGCTAGAGAAGGGTATACGATCTCAAGGTGGCCAAAGGAAGCGCTACAAGGACTCGTTAAAGAACTCACTGAAAGCCTTTGAAATAGACCACGATACATGGGAAGAACTTTCACAAAATAAATCTACATGGCGTTCTAAAATAAAAAAGAGCGCATCATCTTGTGAAAAGAAGAGAAATGCAGCAGCTCAACAGCGGAGAGCAGCTAGAAAGTCACGAATAGACCAAGATCCGTCTACAGTCGTCATTCCATGTCCGAACTGTGCAAGGACATTTACAGCTCGAATAGGTCTTATTAGCCATCTACGAACTCACAATCAAGGACATAACTAAAATTGAATTTTCAAAAGTGGATGTAACAAATGGTCATTATCACTTGTGATGAACGAACAACAACAACAGTCTTCTTGCAGTAATCGTTACTATCATTAATGTCTTTACAGCGGTGGCACCCGATGTTGTTATTTTAATACCTTATAAATGATGCATCATTATCTAATTCTTGATTCTTAATTAGGAACTGGCCTCACAGCACGTGGAACATTTCCATAAGTGCTCCGCCCTCTGTTCAGCGGCCATCCGACTCGATGATGTTTCGAGTCTAATGCCGCCGAAACAGACGTCGACATCAGGGCACAACTCTGGCCCTTGCGATAGGTTTCTTTGTTGTTCCGCTCACCTTGCCGTGCCCGTAACTACGAGGCGTGTTCAAATGAAAACGGGACTTGTTACACCACGCGTGATAGAGCGCACTGATATTGATGACATTTTGCACTAGTAATGAGTATCCAATAATTTACATACGGTCACGTGTTCATCTTCCCAGCATGCATATGTTCTGCAGAAGACTGTTAACAATATGGCGGGTGTGATTCCGAACCCGTCCAAAGTGAATCAGCGTGCTGTGATCCAGTTTCTTTCATTTGAAGGATGTCAAGCAGTAGACATTCATCGGAGAATGAAGGCAGCATATGGTGACAAATGTTTGTCGAGGACCAGAGTGATGGAGTGGGTGCGTATGTTTAAAGACGGACGTGAGTTAACGGCAGATCTTGCACGGCCAGGTCAGGCGCATATTGTTGCAACAGAAGAAGCCATAGCCGTGCTTGATAAAGCAGTACTGACTGACCGTCGTCGGAGCATTCGTTCGCTTGCAGAAGAATTCCATATGTCAATTGGGACAGCCCACATGGTTGTTCGGAAGAAATTGAACTATCGGAAGGTGTGTTCACAGTGGGTCCCACGGATGTTGACTGACCACCATAAGGAAGAACGGATGGGGTGGAGTTTGAACCACCTGATGCGTTACAGGGCAGAGGGTGATGCATTTCTGTTGAGCATTGTGGCAGGTGATGAATCGTGGTGCCACCACTATGAACCGAGCAGCAAAATTGACAGCATGCAATGGAAGACGTCTCGGACGGCATTCGACGTCTACCTAAACAGTGGGATGCTTGCCTAAATGCATACGGAGATTTTTTCTGATGAACCCAGGTGCATTCTTATTCACAAGTGGTTGCTTTGTTCAATTCCGTTGAAAATATTAAATTGCGTATGATACTTTTTAAATAAATCCACAAGTCCCGTTTTCATTTGAACACGCCTCGTAGTTCAAGCACAACGTCAGCCTGTCGGAACAACATGGTAACTGTTATCGAAGGTTACGACTACGGGATTATATAGATGACGTGCCATGAAGCTTATTTAAGAAGATAACCTCAATATAAAGGCATGTCATCTACTAAGGTTTTCTGTTGCATGGTTGGTTTGTCTAGTGAGCCATTGTTGAGACACACAAACGCAATCGCATGCATCCTGAAAGTATTATCTAATATTTGTTTGGCCGTACAAAGTTGGTCGAAATGGTCAAGAGATCATATATATAACTACACTGTCAGAGCTTATTCGACACGGTTAAGATTTGTCGCACTAAAAAACCCAAGAAGCCATAAATACTATGTTAATGTATTATTTTTACTAGGTTATCTAACTACCAAATGTACAAGAGAAATAACAACAACAAAACACAAAGGAATATGCACTTTTTTCTACGTTACTGTCAATGTTTTATTTGTCTTTTCATTATTCTAACCACGACGCTTCAGATACCTAAGTCATGTTTGGACATTTAAGACTTTTTTCATGAGTGTTCCTTAACTCAATATGCTCGATCATATGTAAGCGTTGCCATATGAAGTATATTGGCAGACGTTTGGCCGACAGATATGCTGAATATTTAAGAGATATCACTGATAATCGTGATTACTAGGTCACTATTCATTTCACCAGCTCTTGACATCGTGGTAGTGTTGACGCTTCAGTGATTGGTTTGTTACGTTGCAGCTCTGGTTACCGGAAACGCCTTTCGCTGAAATATTGATTAATTTTCAATCTAGGTGTTCTCTAACCGCATGAAATGGACATTAATCATTGATTTGCTTGACATTATTCCGTATCTCATTTTATCTCATCTCTTCCTATCTCTTAATAACATCAACTCTTGTATTTTTCTTGTTATTGCAAATATGTGAATCTGTACATGTTCATGTATTAAAATGTGTCTATTAAATCTAAAAATATGTGTTATTTTGTTGGTAGTTATGTGTGTAAATATATTTATGTTTATTACATTTCCATCTATCCACTCATTCGTAGTTAATTGTGCATAGTAACACTTATTTTTACAAATGGTTTTCTTCATTACATATTTGTACGTATGCTATTATTTCGTTTCCTCTATTAAACAGGCGAAGGCCCACTCATATATGTATCAATATAGGCATATGTGGTTATATTTATCGATGTATCCATACAACTATTCTGGGTCACATATTTCTTCGTGTACATATCTATATTTGAATGTATCTTTTATATAAATTCATGTATTTATCTTTATGTAGGTAAATGTGCATATATTTTCAAGTCGTTCAATATTTATGTTAATGTTTTTTGTGGGCAAATGTTAATGCATATATATATATCACTATGTGAGCTAATACGTGTATTAATGCATATATATATATATATATATATCACTATGTGAGCTAATACGTGTATTAATGCATATATATATATATCACTATGTGAGCTAATACGTGTATTAATGCATATATATATATATATCACTATGTGAGCTAATACGTATATTAATGCATATATTTATCTTTATGTGAGCAAATGTTCATGTTAATGCAGGTATTTTTGGCGTGCACAGTTGGTCGAAATGATTATTTCCTAATGTGGGTGATTGTTAATGTTAACGCATATACCTATGTATTGATAACTTCTATGCGAATCGGTTTTCTTGTGATTATGTGCAAGTATTCTTAAGTAGACCCATTTTTGTGTGGATGAATTTACGTGCGTGTACATATCTGTAAAGTGTGGACAGAACGCAGGCCCTGACAACATAGCAGCAGACATAATAAAAACTCTAGATGAATTTGGTGTGGAAACTATCACAGAACATTGCAATGACATATATGAAACAGGCCACATACATAAAAGCATGACATAATCAATATTCATACCACTACCTAAGAAGCCCATGGTTGTGAACTGTACAGAATATAGAACAATAAGTTTTCTGAGTCATTACACAACCAAAATACTACTCAATGTAATACATTAAAGAATTAAAAACAAGATAGACACTAAGGTCGGTGAGAAGCAATTATTTGGTTTTAGGAAAAAGACAGTAACCAGAGAAGCTATACTCAGTATCCAACTATTGATAGATACATATATTGATGTCCAAAAATGTATATATATTAGCTTCATAGACTACAGCAAGGCCTTTAACAAACATGAAAAACTAATCGAATGTCTTCAAGAAATAGGCATTTGTCTTCCTAATGAACTCCCTGAACTTTCTCTGTATTGGGCCATCCGGCTTTCTTTTTCCAACGACGTATACATGTTATCTTTATGATATTTTCCTCCAACTTTTATCTTTCTACTTTTCGCTCGTCGTCCCTAAAACTAACCTTCAAGTAATTAATTTAACAAAGTGTCCTATCTTTTTTATATATCCAAAATATTTATCTGTATCATTCATATGTCATTTACTTTAATCTTTAATAGCATGGAATAAAAAACGATCCAACAAAACATCAGTAACAAAACAACATAGTACTTAAAAGACTGGCTTCTCGTAAATAGCCAAAAAAACCAAAAACAAACAAACAACAACAACAAACAAACAAAAACTCACATATTCTGAACAAACAATAGAGACACAATGGTCTAAAAAGATTAATCATGAAGAGGAAGGTTTCGGGCTAGAGAACAAGAGGCAGACCAAGACTATGATAGACAAATAATATTGAAAACCTTCAGAAAATTTTACTAGCAGAGGAATCTGAATGATTTGTACAGAACCGAGAGGCTTACAGAATGGCGATGAGGACAACGTTCTGTAAAGGACAAGAAAACACATAAACACACACACTCATATATGACCAGTACTATACTTATATATGTGTGTGTTTGTGTGTGTGTATGTGCGCGTGCGTGCGTGCTTGTGTGTGGGTGTGTGTGTGTGTAACTAACTGTGTGTTTTCTAACCTTTGAGCACAGAAAGTTAGTAACACATCTATTTCAAGCTGGGGCGATTTACTGAACACGTTTTGGCTGTTGTAGTTTATAGGCAATATTTACATAATTATGTTGTCATTTCCTTCTTAGCAGCCAGGATGCTTAACTGCTTGCGGTGTTGGTCAAATTACCTTGGTCATCAAAGACAGTGTTTTGTTCTTCCTCGATACTGTCGGACTTGAGATGTATAGAGAATATAGACATTTATGTATTTTCATTACTCTGTTTTTTGTTGTTGCTTTTTGTCCGATTGTGACACCTTTTGTTTTTTTTAAATTGTTTTTAAGGTAACCTGGCGCCGACTTGGTGAGAACCACTTCCTATCTGTTGGTGACCTTACATGGATCAAAGATCCGAACATTGATCTTAAATTTAATGAACTGACACCCGAAGTGACGGAGTGGAATCTGGTGATTAAGAAAGTTACTAAAGAACACGCAGGAGTTTACGAGTGTCAAGTCAGTGATAAAGTCAAACTCATCAGATTTGTACATCTTGAGGTGATAGGTTAGTTTTCATTTATATATTTCTTTGTATGGTTCGTTCAGTGATTCGTACCCTCAATCTATTAAATTTTCTCTAAAATTACTTCATGTATTTTAATAATTCTTTGCAAACAATCTTGGATTACTGCTGACAAAGCTAAAATAACGTTTATACGTCACAGTATAAAGAAGAATTTCTTTGATTTTTAAAAAGCGTATATACAAGTTATGTGAATATAATTCTACTGTTTTACAAATAAATTACTTGTTATCTCGATTTGCAGTATTAATACGGTCTACCTGGAACGAATGGAGGAAGTATTCTCTATTCAGTAAATTTTAAAAAATGTGTGTATTAACTTTTGTTGGTATCCCCATGTGTTTGGTTGTGGCTGAAGTAAGATCAAACATAAACTCTGCAGCGATGACCAAATGGTCACGGATCTCTTTCACGCAGAAAAGGTCACTCCCAACATTTAAATATGTAATTCTGAAATATAGTGATATTTCGTAACAGAAATCATATATAATTGCTCTCAAACGTATTGATATAGGCATTGTAAACACCTTACATTTTATATAGGCACATAGTCATATACAATATAAAATGTATCAGATAAGCTTGTAGATAAAAGCCGTATGTATGTTCAATTCTCCCCACCATCCCCCTCCAAGGAAGATGGGATATAGCATGTAATACCAGGAAGCAGATTTTTATATTCTTTTCAATCCTTACTGAAGATGTATTACTGATGATCCCTGATCCTAATTTGCTTTTTCAATCCCATACTCATATTTTCCTGCAAGGGAGGAACATCATCACCTTTCCACTACACAATTTAAGTATAGTAATCCTTCTTCTAAATAAGCATAGTTAGTTTTCGCTCACCTTGAAGTTATGTTTATCATATTCCATCCTAGACTTTAATATGTAATTTTCACCAAAACATTAGTCATTTTTTCCTATTCTCTACTACATGGTGAGCTATTTTCGTTCGACATTTTTCAGTAAGACTAAAACCATGATTACATTTTACTAGTATCTTAACATATTTTTTTTCATTTTCTTTTCAGGTCCACCAATTGTTGAAACAGGTACATTAGTTCACGTGAAAGAGAGAGAAAATGAGAGTGACAGAGAAAGATTGTGTTAGATTGAATATGCTTTAACGAAAGATATGTAATAATTTTAAGATAAGACAGAAATATTTGGAGAATCTTTCAGATGTTAAGATCTAAAAACCAACTGAAATCAACATAATTATTGCAACTGTGCAGCTCTGATTATTGAAGTAAAAACCCATTTAACTGAAAAGATGAATATCTAAACTATTGCTGCAGAAAACAAAATGATAATAACAGCAATCACATCACATCACAACTAGCCAGGGGTAGCCGTTAAAATGCCGAGGTGGCGAAAGCAATACCTAGGGACGCCACAAACGAAAGAAAGTTAGTTTTATGTAATAGGGAGGGAGACGAGTTTGCTGGAAACACTAAACTTCCTAATTTCGGCGGTCATAAAAAGTTAAGAGGGAGATTTGAGTTTGGATATTAACATAAGTGGGCTATTTCATCGTTATATTAGTTATTGGTAACTTATGTAATTTCACTTTATGCAAACCGATAAATGCCGAGTCTCTCATAGTAGATGTCAAAGTATATGCTGAGTCTCACCCAGTAGATGTCACAGTATATGCTGAGTCTCACCCAGTAGATGTCACAGTATATGCTGAGTCTCACCCAGTAGATGTCACAGTATATGCACGCTGATTAAGTACACTCCTCGCTTTTGTAATGTCAACACGTATACATTTGCAAAAATGAGATGGCTGTGCCAGGTACTATCCCTACTTACGCAGACAGTAATTTGCTGCACAATCTGAGCAAAGACAGATTTGTTCACAGACGTGCAGAATAAACTAGAACAACTCACGATCCAGTGTAACAAGTACAATGTAGTCATCAATTCCCCTAAGGCAGTAAGCTTAAATATTTGAAATACTCTTCAAGACAGAGATCGTCTAGTTCTTGTTGAACAACCATATACATATACCGAAATGATAACTACATCGGAGCCAACAAAACAAGGAACAGGCAATTAAATATATAAAAATCACATTGGACAGAAGTCTGTCCTTTGTGAAACATATCATCAGTATCATTCAGAAAGCTAAGCGGAGAGCACTGCAATTAAAGCCATGATTTGATCCTCATAGATGCAGTAAAAGTCCACAGTTACAGTGTAGCAGAATGCACCACCAAAACAAAAGACAGGGGATATTGGAGGTCTGTTGCAGCCAATTTTCGTTGCGGAGACGGCATGTGATGACGGCACAAGTAATTAAGAAAAGACCGCGTTGGTAAGTTACGAATACACAACAACATGATAAAGCGTAGTGTGAAAGAAGCAATATATATGATCAGATAATAATAGATATTGGAGTGACTAGAGAGAGTGGAGAACGTTCATCTACTTTGGCAGGATCCAAAGAAAGCACAATGAGCAACTGCATGGAACACTGAACTTATACACAATTAGATGATTGTTAGACCGGCAAGCTAAGAAGCTACGAGAATGCCCATGTTGCCGTGCTGCTGGTTCCTAATCAAGAATCTCTGGAAACTCTTGAATCTCTTCACCCTAAAAATGTGGTGCTTTCTTAGGCGTGCATCAATTATTCCAAATTACATAAATCGTTGTCTAGACGTGTTATCAGTGAAGCATGACTGCTTTTAATGATCGATCATTCAGAAAAAAAACACAATAAGGCAGGTCTCTAATCTATAGTAGGATTGAAGAAAGAAATCAGTAGTAGTTAAATAAGATATTTTTATCACAAAAGAAGACATGATACTTTGCTGAAAACTATAATAGAAAGACTATGTGCTTCAATTCCCAAAAATTACAATCGATGAAGCTTTTATTTCCTATGTGCAATTTTTTTAATTGGGTGGGGGAGGTTTTCTACAGTGAATTGGTGTGCTCAAATTTGAACACTGGTCGTCGGACTCAGATGATGAAATAATATCAGACTTCAGCGCCAGTTATATTACTAACTGACGTGACAAGAACATGGGGCAGTGTATTATATTAGGATATTCTATTTCAGCACCACTTATAGGATTAACTGACGTAACAAGAACACAGGTCAGTGTATGATATCAGGATATTCTATGTCAGCACCAGTTATAGGACTAACTGACGTGAAAAGTACATGGAACAGTGTATGACATCAGGATATTCTATTTCAGCACCAGTTATAGGACTAACTGACGTGACAAGAACACAGGGCAGTGTATTATATTAGGATATTCTACGTCAGCACCAGTTATAGAACTAACTGACGTGACAAGTACATGGATCAGTATATGATAGGGGATGTTCATAAATTACGCCAACAATTGGGGGTTAGGTCTGGAAAAGTTTGATAGTTGTTGACAATGGAAAAGAGTTGACAGAAATTGACTTCAACAAACATTTCTTTATATACCATTTAAATTGTTTGAATTGTAATATATTACTCACAAAATCTTAACAAAATCGTGTATTCTTTCGTACATATTTTTTCGAATTACTGAGTTTATTGACAAAGGGGAGGGTTGTCAAATATTGGCACACAAAAAATGGTCATCGTCGACTAGGACGAACGAAAGACAACAGATTAATTGATACACGAAGTGTTGAAGATATACATTATACTGATAAATTATGAAATAACTGGCATGTTATTGTCCACAGTAACGTTTCCTGTGATCGCCTTGTCAGGCAAAAACTACGTAGAGAGAGGACAGGCCATTCATCTGTTCTGTAATACTACAGGTTCTGACGGATCACATCTAAACATAGACTGGTTCAAAGATGGAGACAGGATAGACCACACAAACTACAAGAATGTTGTAATTACCAACTATAACTTGGTGGATGCAAAGTTAGTCACAGTAATATTCACATACATGAAATGTCTAGATAGTCACAGTAATATACATATACATGAAGTGTCAAGTTAGTCACAGTAATATACACACACATGAAATGTCAAGTTAGTTACAAAAATACACACACATGAAAAGTCAAGTTAGTTACAGTATTATACACACACACATGAAATGTCAAGCTAGTTACAGAAATACACACACATAAAATGTCAATTTAGTCACAGTAATATACCCACACATGAAATGTCAAGTTAGTCACAATAACACAAAAAAACATGTATACATTGACAACTTAGTTACAGTAATGCACAAATACACACGCATTATATGCCAAGTTAGTCACAGTAATACACATACTGTCAATATCAAGTTAGTCACAGTTATACACACGCTGAAAATATCAAGTTGGTCACAGTAATGAAAACGCAAGAATTGTCCAGTTAGCCAAATAATATACACACAATGTCAAGCTAGTTCAGTAATACACACACACAAGAAATGTCATGCTAGACACTGTAATATGCACGCACACATATGCTTTTTGAATGTGTCAGAGTAACACATATACACACAACACATTACGGATCTCTCTCTCTCTCTCTCTCTCTCTCTCTATATATATATATATATATATATATATATATATATATATATATATATATATATATATATATATATATATATATATATATATATATATATATATATATATATATATATATATATATATATATATATATATATAGGCTTGTGAAGTCTCTGTCAATGCAAACTGTTTTTTAAACCATTGAGTAATACCATCCGCCCATGTATTTCAGGGACCTGAAAGGAAAGCAAATAATAGTGAAACTTTTACGTGCCGTGCACGTCGTAAGAAGCTACTAGGGAGGTTTAGGGATGAAATTGGCTGCCCTATTCCATAGAGGGTCAAGTGGCACAGAACCTACGCTGAAGTCGGATGTGTCAGACTGAAAGTCGTAGATATCACAGTCAAGATGTAAACCATGACACAACGCATATTGTTCCCCATTCTACATCCTGCTAATATGCAGGAGTTTGAGACAGAACGCAGGAGAAGAACAGATAATGATAGCAACTAGTTCTCTCTTTGCTTGAAAATGTGTAGAGTACTTACTTTATTGTACTCGTGTTTCACCTTATGTAATCCGTCCCGATCAAGGATGCGGCACACTTCCTGGCGAGTGTACCACTCATAGCACGTTACTCTGTAACCTCAAGAGACCAAGAGACAGTCCCCAAGGATCTCTGGGAACAAAATCCACATTGTAAACAATACATTGTAAACAACACATTGTAAACAATACATTGTAAACAACACATTGTAAACAAAATCTTAACCACTCATCATCAGGTAGCGTATCATAGACTGGATATAGCGATCATCACAACCTTTCGCTACCCTTTTCGAAATTGATCTTACCGCTACTGTGAGTGTCATGTTCAGGTGGTCTTTAATATCTTGCATCCATTTCGTTCGTGGCCTAGCTCTTTTTCCTTACCTACATTTTTCGTTACTGTCATCTACTTTATGATGGGCTTTTCTAGACTGTCATGTTTGATATGATTAAAACATTATAATTTTTATAGAGAACTTTGTGTTTAGCCTGTTTTCTTTTATTTTTAATTCTCCCAGAATGTCCCTATTGGTGATATTTTTTGTACATGGTATTCTGGAGATTCTCATGTAACAAGTTTCAAATACTACAATACTCATTTTATAATTTCTTGTCCAAAAATTCACACTTATTTGTTGTAACTGGGAATATGCAGGCTCTAAGGAATGTTAGCTTTGTTAATTTTGTTAACATATGTTGTTACAAAAAATGTTATAAAAAATATATTGTTCATGCATTTTTATAACGGAGGACAATCCTTTAGTTCTGTTGCCAGATATAACATTTTCTGTACTAACTGTATTTTTGGAGCCATTTCGCCTACTTTGACCATCCATCTTAAGCAACGTTGACACAGGAACGTGACAATGCTGTGAATTCGTACACAAACGTTTGTTATTATTTATTGTATTCTTTTAGAAATCTCCAAATATGTTTCTATATCTTTTTAAATATCTGTTCTTAAACTTTCAAGCTGCTATTTCAGTGATTGATAAGTACACGTTACCTACAATCTTACTTTCCAGTGTCCGTGTTAGCGAACTTTTGATTGACAGAAGCAAAGCATCGGATACAGGGACATATATTTGCAGATCAGCTAATGGATACATCGACAGTACCAAAGTTACAGTACTGTTTGGTGAGATATATACCTATATTATTTTAAATATTTAAACTCTAAATACTCGATATGATAAATTATGTACATAATGGTTGTATTTATCTTATGTAACATGTTATTGTCGTATGCATATTTTTATGTGTGACTGCCTACACGTATGTGTAATAATCTATGTCTCTTTAATTATTTCAATATCGTTTTTTGAAAATAGCATGTGTTACATGTAAGTTATATATCGGATTCAGTATATGACAATTTGCACATACTTCTTCTCTTCTTCTTCTTCTAAGTTCGCTCTCTAATGACCAAAACTAGAGTTCGTGTGTTTTCCGCTTGGGAGCGTGAAGTATGTTGTGCTACCAGTTTCAATGCGGACTTGCACTAATTTGCTTCGTCCTACTCAGCATATCCGTTTTCGGCATGCTTTTAATTCGTATGAGCTTACCTAGTATTCTAATTGTAATTTTGAATAAGACGTTAATAGAATTGGAAAAGACTATTGAGAGTTGGTAAATCCTGTACTCACACTGTGTGGTTGTCTATATTCACAATGCGTAGCTGTCTCTACTCACTTTAATAACGACACATACAGCGGCAAAAAGGTCAAGGTTCGTTGAACACGATGGTAGCCGGATTGATGGCCAGTGTGGGAAATGATTTTAAGCAAGTTTTCGAAGTACTGCCTGTTCTTCTAGCGAAAGATATGGCTACGGACGCCCACCGAATGATAGAATGCTGGAACTAATAGCACTGAACATGTTAGAGATCACCGCCGAAGTTGGGATAATTTGGCGCAAACAAAAACCAACGATATAAAACATCTCCTCTCTTAAATCCTTCCGTAATTCTAGAATGGGCAGTGCCCTGTTACAAGAGAGATCAAGCGAGACTTTCAGAACTAACTCTGAAAAGAAGCGCTCACATTGTAACACCTCATTGAACCTTAGCATGAATCTCTAGATAGAAGGATATACTATAAGATTAGAGAGGTCACGACAAGTGCTGATTATAACACAAACTAAGCTATCACCAAGAAAATTTTATAAGAAATCAAATATATTTTCGAGCAACATAGATGAAAATATATTTCCTGGAAGCTATAACTAAATTATCAAGTTTTCACAAGTATATCTGAAGAAGAAAAACATATACGGAAACGCGTAGTTTCGCAAATGCCTGCTGATCTGTTGAGAGGGAAAGAATATATATGAAGAAACTCAAGTACAATGAAGTCAATCCTCATTTAAAAGAATCATTAGCGAAACAGTAACATATACAATTGAACTTGGAAATGGTGAATGTTGATATTGTAAGGATCCATCGCGTGAGCTAAAATCAGACTGTGAAAATTACCCGGGGCCGGGAAGAAGAGTAAAGAATAGTAACATCGTTACATGGCTTGCATATCGTAAAAAAATTTTAAGGAGTGTTCGCGGTAGAGATGACAATACCATAGAATATAATACTGAAGTTCAATGATATGGTGAAGTCGGAAGTGTCAACGACCGAAAATCTTAAACATCGAAGCTGAACTGTAAACTAATAAACAATGCATTCCGTGCTCCGAACTACATCTCGCGAATCCCAAAAAGTGTGTACACTAGCGCTGAAGAAAATGGATTACAAGAGATACGATGGCTCTCCAAGCTGCTAAATGATAACGCTACAAAGGTGGGATTTGTGTAGAGCAGGGATTCTCATCCTTTCTAAACGACGAGCATTGCCCACGTGTACTGCTGAATGTGCGAGCACCACTACTGCAATGACGTTTTAAAAATAACCCCAACGCATATTATACACCAATAAACAGGGATACAAACAGGCCTGTAAATATGGGGGGGGGGGAATGTTGGGGTGTTCAATTCCCCACCTACCCCTTCTTTTTAACAAATCAGAACACTGTTTCTATTTCTAGGAAATTAGCCAATAAGTGGGTAAAAACCCTTCGCTAAAGATTTTAAACAAAATAATACATTTCTAATTTAAAAAAAAAAAAATTTAAAAGAGAGAATCACACATGAAAATGAACGCATGACCTTTTTTAAAGGTAAAACTCCCTCCTCACTGAAAGCTTCTCTAGTCATTGCTACAGATAAGCATTTGGTAAGGGGGAGAAGGGGGTTTCCACTAATGAAATGCTTAGCTAGTTCATTTTGATTACATTTCACTAATCCATAGCTCATTATCGTTAAGCCATTCATAGCAGAAGTTTCCTGATATCACAACTTTACTTTTTATTAGTGGTGTTTCTGTAGCCTTGCTGCTACAAATCGTGTCAGGTGGAGTGTAGACTGGCGTAGGCGATTTTATTTTTCCACAACTATGTTTGTAGTATTTTTATCTGGTTCTTTGTGGACCCTGTGTTATACCACGATTTCATACTTCTAAATATTTTCTCACTCGACCTCTCTGTTTCTTCGATTCCGCACGTTGTAATTATGTCCTCCTAATGCCTAACATGAAAAAACCCCAAAAAACTGTTTCTTTCTGCTATCATTAAGTCTTGCATTTGACTCTTTCAATGCCTCCTGCTTTTTTTTTCTTGCCGCTCACCCAGCTATAAATAACACATGCCATTTATAATCTAAATATTATATAATCTAAATATATGTACACATTACTCCGCTACAACAGGTGATTTTTAAACAGCTGATGACATGAAAAAAAGAGGGCTGCCAACTCATTTCATTATAAAAGCACTAGTGGCGTCTCTAAAAAGCACCAGAAAGCGCTGAACAAAATTTTAAGAAGCTCTAAAAAAGCAAAAAATAGTTTAAAACATTTAAAAACAATTAACAACAATATTTAAACAACATTTAAAAACGAAATTAAAAAAATTATGTTATTGGGCACTTAACAATCGATTAATGCGTTCTGCGTCCAACAACTAATTAGAAACACTGGCCCACTTCATTCTTAGAGTGAACAGAGCATTAGAGTTTATGGCCAGAAAAATTATCCAGGGCTGCCAACTCATTTCATTATAAAATCATTAGTGACGTCTATAAAAAGCACAAGAAAGCACTATACAAAATTTTTGAAAGCATTAAAAAATACAAGATAACACATTATAATTTAGTAATATCAGTTAATCTGATAAATAATATTATTCCAGATTGCGAAATCACAGTCAGAAAACTTTTTTTCCATTTTATATTCATGTGTGTATTTAGTGTCGTCAACATGTTTTTTGCCGAAAGGCACTAGTCAAAATGCCAAAAATAATCACCCAAAATAAGGAGAAAATAAAAAAAAAATAATGTTTAAAATATGTTTTAAATTTCACATTCTAATTCTTGACTATCAGTTAATATTAGACATATGTTTATTCAAGATCTGCCAAATCCCAGTTAGACAAGTCTTCTTCAATTTCTGTTGCATTTTCTGACTGTACTTGTGCATCAGATGGTGATGATTGAAACACACTTTTAGAAATATCTCGTGATCCAATTTTTTACAGTACATCTTTAGATAGTTTATAATCAAAACAGCAGTTACCATATCTGTTCATTCCATACTTAATAGTCGAAACAGCTTTCAAACTTGTGATGCCCAGTCTATTACATTTTTGTATATTTTGTAACTACCATCTGACTGAAAATATGTTCCACACGTCAGCATTGGAAAGAGGAAACGTAAGCACAGTTAAAACTAAATCTGCAAGACTTTGGAAAAGATTTTCAATAGCTGCATCCCTGTATGAAGCTATTTCTGTTTGCAATGCAAGTGTATCATTGTTATGTGTCCACTGGATATGGTGAAATTTTATCCACTGGAAATCTATACGGGTGATAGTATCTGCGTCGTGAATAAACATTTTAGCAAGATCTAATATGCAAGGCTTAATTGGTAGTAGACATTCACTTCCACTAAAACATGACATGGACTGCAATATGTGAACGTTATCTGGCAAACGTAAACGCAGCTGTGGCAATAACTCCACTAAAACTGTACACATCTTCCACGAATCTCTTTCTCATCCGGAAATTTGTAGATTTCTATTTCTTTTTCAAACTCATAACGCAGATAAGGATAAGGATCTAAATAGTCTTCAATAGCATCAGTCTGTGTAATATTTTTTCAGGAATAACAATCATTGAACTGATAAATTCAGTGACATGGATAAAATCGTTGAGTAGTTTTGCTGTATTTTGTATTTCTGTTTCAAACGTTTTATTTTTATCCACGCTTTTAAATTTCTCCAAGAAAATGCTTGAGAAAAACATAGTTTTTCATGTCACAAAACATAGAATTTAGAAGTTCTGCACATTCCTGCTATAATAAAATGAGTTCTGAACTCAACCCACTGCTGCAATATTCTGACAATGATAGATTAAATAGACATCCATCGTGTTTGACTTGGTTGTATAAGCTTATGTGGGGTTGGCCATCATTTATTAATGCGAAAAGCTCACTGTACTTTGCTTGACGAAGTGATGATTGAGGAAATCAGTTGTATGTTTCTCCAATCATGACTCTCGAATCATTTAACTACTGTGCCCTGAAATGCTGTGGGTGGTTCTTAATGTTTATTAAACAGTAGTGTAGTCACAGCAAATATCCTGGAATGATTGTGAATATGCAAATGAAAATTAGCAATTTTAAATTTCGTCTCTATTTACTACTATTTATTACGAGTTCGACTTTTTAGTGTTCACAAAATGTTTAAAAATAAACCAAAGTTTTTAAATAAATTGAAACAAATTATTTCACTAGTTAAAAGCAATAAAAAGCACTAAATAATAACAAAATGCACTGAAACGCCTCAGCAAATGATTGGAAAAGCTGGAAAGCACTAAACTAGTACGGTCGCGCTATTAAAAAACTTTAGGCACCAGATGATTTGAAAACCCACCACATTGGATGCAAAAAAGCACCAAAATGGCAACCCTGAAATGAACGGAAATTGAAAGCAGCGTTACCACTCTTTGGATTCCCCCCCCCCCCCCCCCTCCAAATTTTTTTTTTTTTCCTTTTTAAATCAGACCTTGATATCTTGTATTATTATTTTTTTAAACTTGGCCTTCCTTTTTTGGCCGATTTAATAAAAAGAATAATCTTTATTAAATTTCTTTAATTGTGCCGCAATAAGTCCTATTGACTATGTTTCCGTGTTGCGTTTTAGTTTTGAGTTACTTTCCCTCATTTATTTTCAATTTAATTCATAGACCGTTTCGGATTTCAATAATTATTGGTGTCGTTCTGAAAGATAGATAATAGTACCATATGTAACAACAGTAGAAATTCTCACTGATATTTATATATGAATCATGCTTTAAAATAATCAAATTTTATGACTGTGTTGTTTATTTACTGAATGTATATGATGATGATGATGATGATGATGATCCAATACTTTCGATGTGAGCAGGTAGCTCTTGACAGCCCATAGCCATTCTGACGAATGCACAGGTTCTCCTCAGTTGTGGTGCAGTTGTGTATAGTTGGAAGCGGTAGTATGTATGAAGATATATATATATATACGAGTATATAGTATAATTATTAAGATTATAATCTATAGAAGGAAATAAAGAATGTTGTGGTTCAGATATTGCGTCATCATCATCATCACCACCATTGAGTCCGTGTAAGAGACGTAAAACAACAAAGAAATGGTATAAACAACCACTCCATAGGAAATGGCTCGAAGAAGAAGAGTTAGAAAGAATATTTGTAATCTGAGCCTACCGACAGTTAAATTGTTCACTGTAAAGTGCGTAACATTCAATTTAGAAATTCGAACAAAAGTTTCTTAACGTATTATAAATTGACAAAGAAACATAGTGAACATCCTGATTTTAAAAGGAAGAATACTAACATAATTGGGGTTTTTTTTTAATTTTATTTTATTTTTTACCTTCAAAAGAATCGAGATTGCAAGAAAAGGTTGCAAATGCAACATTGTTGTTGACAGCCTTTATGGCGAGCACCACACGCCCTTTTTACATGCTCATCATTTAGTGAAGTGTTTAAAAAACAAACATTTCCAGATAGTGTCATAGCTAAATCACTATCACTGAAACGTACTGAAGCTTCCTATATTATGCAAGATGGTATTGCACATGAAGAGAGGAGTGATATCAAAAGATATGTCAGAAGAGAATATCTGAGAAAATTATCTTTTATTATTGACGAAAGTACTAATATTTGAATAAATCAGATTTAGCCATTGATTTCAGATACTATAACAACACAACGTGTAGGGTCATTGACACATTTTCTGATTGTGTAGAATTTTATTATGCAAGTGGTACTCGCCTTTATAAAGAGTTGAAACAATGCTTGTAGAGAAACCCATTCCATTCAGTAACATAATTGGGTTTGCCAGTGATAACTCTTCAATCATAACAGGACTTAACAGTGGATTTATAGCTCATCTGAAAAAAGATGTACCATCTGTATTTACCATAGGTTGCATATATAATTCTTTCGCCCAGTGTGCTAATCATGTATGCAAATGCTTGCCATCCAACATGACTCAAAAACTTGATAAATCATGTGCGTTGTTATTTTACTCGTAGCAGCAGTGGCGTAGCGTCAATAGACGTCAAAACGCTCTGCGTTCCCTTTAAATAACGTAAGTAGCACACAAATTAATATATATTTGCTATAATTAAACATTACAGAAAGATAATAGCTGGTTTATTCGTTATTTTACTTCTATTCGCCCTTGAGGAGCGCACTAACTAAGTATTCGCCCTTGCAATTTGAAGCCAGCAGCCTTTGGCGTCAATAACAAACTATCTATCTGGAAAAAATACACTGAAAGTTTGACGCAAATAATCTTTATCATAAAAAAATGTATGACAATACGAAAAAAAACAACCGTGGTGACTAGTAATACAGAAGTTGGAAAACACGTTGATCTATAAATATCTGCCGCACTGGCCTATAGAGCGCTGGCTTCAGACCAATCGTATATAATATATGATGATGCGTTTTCTGAGAATTGCAAACTGAAAATCTTTATCTTCTACACTGTGCATAAGCCATACACTATTATTTCTTTGTGTGTGTACTTAATTATGGTGTGTATAACTGTTTAATTACGGAAAAAGGTAAGTTTATCAGACTCAAATATTGATGTCTATCTTTGTATATATATATTTTATCTATCTTTTCCTTCAGTGCCGAACACGGTGTGTAGGGCAGAAACCAGAGCTCTCCAGTTCGGGCGATGTGATACTACCGTGTGTAGTTATTGTATGTTTTGAGACCTATAGTCATACACTTTTTATGGCTGTTCTGCGAAGAGTCTCTTTTGATCTTCTTTTTCTTTGCCATCTGGTACACATTTTAATGGCAGTCTATTTTAATTCACTCTAAGTAGATGTCCGATATACGTCCATAGTTTTCTTCTTATTGTTGTAGAAAGATATTACTGTGTTTGGTGTCTTCTCTTACTTACATAAAAATTCTTCTTAAAAAAAAATCCGGGTTGTGATTTCTCACTTGACACGGCCACTCCTCAAGTCGACTCATCCGTAAATGAGTACCTGACGCATGAGTTAGGGAAGGTAAAATACAACAAGGAAGGGAACTGGTCACCCCACCTAATAGTTGCTGCGGCTTAGTACATGAAGAGTTATCTTCATCCCCAACGGAAGATGCCATGGGACCTACCTTTACCTTTACCTTACTTAAATATTTTTGATAGATCACAAGATTATATAAAGTATGTTTCTCTTTTAAAAAAAGACTAGTAACTGTTCTATAGGGAAGTAACATGTGTTTCTGAGGTGACCAAAAAACATGGGATGGTGGAGAGCTACCTACCTATTAATTAAAAGGTCTTTCAGCGTCCCCTTTCTAAAAACTCACACTACACCACTGCGTAGCAGCAAGCGACTCCATACATTTCAGATGATACAAGATCTAGTGAAAACTTCTAATCACCGAATGTTGAAAATATCTCAAACACGCTGGCTGTCAATGGGCAATGGTATAGCACGCATTCTTGTCATTAGTGGATACAACCAAAAACTCTAATTGCAGACGTTACAGAAGGATAACGTTATTAACGTTATGTAGAAAGAGTGAAAACAGGCAGCGACAGTCAACTTCAGTAAAGCTACTCAAAGATGACGATGTGGATGACTATGATTCTTCTTCTTTTGCGTTCACTCTGACACTTCCGCCGAATCTCTCTTGTAGTAGGACCATGCTCCTATTAGATTTCTAACAGGATGTAGTCCAGAGAATGGAAATGCGTTGCGTCGCCGTTCTATTTGCACCAATGGTTGACACATTCGTTTCGGAGGAAATTTTAATTATGATTCAATTGTTGATGTCCAACTGTTGTAACATTTGTTGTGAAGTTATTTCTTAGTTTACAAGCTAGCATAATAATACAGAGTTTATTATTGAAGATCAGTTGTTCATATATATAAGAACTTGGCTTATCTGGGCTTTTTTGTGTACTCTGAACTTGAGAATTTTCAAAAAGTTACGTGGTACAACTATGATTGAAAGTTAG